>ML108164.1:16934-85983 GCA_003697995.1 Taxidea taxus jeffersonii | reverse complement strand
AAATTTTACTATTAGATGGCGGGGTGTGGGTCGATTCCTATTGATTTTGAGAGGTGTTCTCTGGGCTTCCTGGATTTTGATGCTTGTTCCCTTGCTATATTAGGGAAATTCTCTACAATAATCCTCTCCAGTATACCTTCTGCTCCTATTTCTCTTTCTTCTTCTTCTGGAATCCCAATTATTCTAATGTTGTTTCGTCTTATGGCATCACTTATCTCTCGAATTCTCCCCTCGTGGTCCAGTAGTTGATTGTCTCTCTTTTGGTCTGCTTCAGTATTCCCTGCCATTTGGTCTTCTATATCACTAATTCTGTCTTCTGCCTCATTTATCCTAGCAGTAAGAGCCTCCATTTTTGATTGCACCTCATTAATAGCTTCTTTTATTTCAACTTGATTAGACTTTATTTCTTTTATTTCTCCAGAAAGGGTTTTTATTTCTCCTGACAGGGTTTCTCTAATATCTTCCATGCCTTTTTCGAGCCCGGCTAGAACCTTGAGAATCGTCATCCTGAATTCCAGATCTGACATATTACCAATGCCTGTATTGATTAGGTCCCTAGCCTTCGGTCCTGTCTCCTGCTCTTTTTTTTGTGGTGAGTTTTTCCGCCTTGTCATTTTGTCCAGATAAGAATCCGCTGTTCTCCTTGTTAAGTGAACTTGGTCTTGGCTGTATTTCTTTGATCTTCTGGGGGAGGGGCCTGTTGTAGTGATTCTCAGGTGTCTTTGCCCCAGGTGGAGTTGCACCGCCCTTACCAGGGGCCGGGCTAAGTAATCCTCTCAGGTTTGCTTTCGGGAGCTTTTGTTCCCTGAACGCGCTTTCTGTAGAGTTCTGGAGGACGGGAATGACAATGGCGGCCTCCCAATCTCCGGTTCAGAGGAGCCGAGAGCTAGGGGCCCCAGTCTTCAGTGTGCCTTCAGAAAAAAGCGTTTAATCCCTCCAGTCTCCCTAGGCCACGTTTGCGCTGGAGAGTGCGTGCGCGCGTCCGCCCGCAGACACCGCGCGCCCGCAGACACCGCAGGCCCGCAGACCCCGCGGGCTGCTGACACCGCGGGCCTGACGACACTGCGCGCACCCGCAGACCGCGCGCGCCCGCAGACCGCGCTCAGAGAAAATCGTGCGTAAGCAGTCCCGTCTCACTGGCTTCTGGGAGTGCTCCGAGCTCACCCAGCCTGTGACCAAGCGTCTCTGTCTCTGGCAGAGTCCCACCTGGAGTCTCCGGACCCTGTAGATCCCTGAGCTCTCCCGGGTCGGAGTCTCCCCGGATCTTGTGGGGACCCCTCGCACAGAGCACCGGCCAGTGCCACAGAGCACCGGTCCGTGTCACAGACCACTAGGAAATCTCAGCTCTGTCTCCGTAGCCGACTTCCCCGCTCTAATACCTGTGAGCTCTGCGACACTCAGACACCCCCGATCCTTCTGTGACCCCGTGGGACCTGAGTCCACGCTGTCCCCACGAGGTCTTCACCCCAGTTTAGCCTCTGGAGCGATGTCCCTCCGTGGAGCCGACTTTTAAAAGTTCTGATTTTGTGCTCCGCTGTTTGCCGGGAGCCGGCCCCTCCCCCTGGGGTCTATCTTCCCGTCGCGTTGGATTCACTTCTCCGCTGGTCCTACCTTTCAGAAAGTGGTCGCTTTTCTGTTCCTAGAATTGTTGTTTTTCTTCTCTTCGATCTCCTGTTGGATTTGTAGGTGTTCGGAATGGTTTGATAGGCTATCTAGCTGATCTCCTGCTGGCTGATGTTGTCTCAGCCTCCTACTTCTCCGCCATCAGGTGGCAGTTTTTTAAGGAATAAGTGTTGGAGAAGGTCATCAAGAGGACGTGACCACTGACCCCAGAGCTGCACTTGGGCAATCAGAGGCTATTCCACACCCCACCATCACCCCCATCCTTGTAATGTGCGTTTCATTGCATTTCCGCCCCAAGGACATAGCCCTGAGATAGCAATATGGTGTAGAAACATCTGGGTTGTATTTTGTGGCTGAGTCCAGTGAAAGCCTCTGTGTAAACAGGTAAGATTCTAGCAAGAAGCTGTGGAGATCTACTCCTCTTGTGGCTGCCCAAACAAGTCTTGTTTGTAAGGTCTCCTTTTTCTTTTGTGGCTCCCTGTCCTCTGTAAATTCTCTTGTCTCTTTCTTCTGTCTTTCCCTGCCTTCTTTGCAACAGAGGCCAGTTTCCAATTACACCTGGGAAGCTTGAAGAGGAGGTTTCAAACCCAAAGCAAGGAAACTTAACTGGGTTCAGTTGTGTGTACCGTTCAGAAGATCTCAACAACGCATCACAGCCTTACAGCTGTGTCCTCACGGCAGCTCTTCTGGTGGGGAAGGCAAGCAGGACACACATTCAAGGGAGAAGGGAGGTGTGTGAAGAGCCTCCAATTGTCCAAATGAAGTACTTGACTCAACTGGCGGTTACATCCTCTCTGTGATCTCCTCCAACAGGTAGGAAATTTTTTGTCTATTTATTTATTTGTTTAATTTATCCTTTTAAACTAATGTTGCTATCCATCTCTCAGGTGATAAACAACTCTTTAATTTATTATTAATTAATTCATTTATTTATCACACATGTACTGAAAAACTTCTTTGTGCCAGAATTCTAGAATTGCAGTAATGAACAAAGCAGTGTCCCTATTCATAGAACTTAGAGCTAGCAGGAGAGATTGCAGTGAGCGTATAAGCAAATAATTATGCATTGAGGAACCTTTGCTATAAAGAAAAACAGATTAGTGTTAGGAGAGTATAATGGGCAACTAGAAAGGAGGGTCCTCTATATAAAGGAAAGTTTACACTGCAACATGGAAGTTGGTGAAGAACTAGGTGAAAAAGAGCTTTTGCCCAGAGGCCCTGAGAGGGAATACTCCAGGACCACTGGAGAACCTGAAGAAGGGCAGCATGGTTGGGTGAAGTAGGTGAGGGTGACTGGGGCAAAAGACAATGTAAATAGATAGTAGGGTCACATCATAAAAGGTCTCAAAGGTAAAGGCAAGGAGGTTAGACTCCATTCAACATCAGTGAGAATCCATTTAGGAGTTTGAGTAGGAGAATATTGTATTTAAGGGGTTACTTTTGGGGGCTCTGGGTGGCTCATTCTAACTGACTGAGTGGATGCTTTCAGCTAAGGTCATGCTCCCAGGGTCCTGGGATGGAGCCTCACATCAGTGTCCCTGCTCAGCGGGGAGCCTGCTTCTCCCTCTCCTTCTGTCTGCCCTTCTGCCTACTCGTGCTCACTCTCTCTCTCTTTCTGTCAAATAAATGAATAAATAAATAATCTTTTTAAAAAAGATTACTTTTGTAGTTATGGGGAATGGATTGGAGGTAGACAGGAATGGTATGAAGGACACCTGTTATGAAGCCAGTATGAGCCCAATTTGATGGTGAATTAAACCAAGATGGTGATGGTGGAATGGAGAGAATTGGACAGATTTAAGGTCTAATTTGAGGATGAAACAGATATAACACAATAAAGGGTATGAGCGTGCAGAGGGGAGGAAGGTGTCCAGTAAGGCTTCTGGGTTTCTGGTGTGAACACCTGGGTGGTTGATAATCAGAGATAGGGAACACTGGAAAAGCTCATTTTGTGGGGAAAGAAGAAAGAATGCAATTTTGAACATGTTAAATTTGAGATGCTTGAGAGATATCTGAGTGAAATGTCAAGACCAGTCTAGACCTCAGAAGGAAGTTTTGAGAAGAGCACATAAATTCTGGCGTTATTGGAGGGGTATGTGAAAATGAGGGATGGGTCAGAATCATCTGTTGGACACAGTGTTTGTGGTTTAGATACCTCATATCTGTATGTCTGCATCAACATGTTCAGGCAAATAGGCTTTGTTAAACTGCATGACTTAGGAAAATGGTTACAATAATTGTTGCTCTCAAAGTCATTTGCCTGAATCAGATTTGAGTCAGGAAAGATAGATCACTCTTGCTGGTTTTCCTATATGTTCCCTGAGGCTTTTGTGTATATCCGAGATATAAATATACAGATGGGGAAGCTCCCTGGTGCTCCAAAGACCAGAAAGGGAGTCCTTTCAAGAGTGGTATCTAGAAATCGGGTGAGAGTAAAAAAATATTTTATGAGATTATGTTTTTCCTCTTTATTTTTCAAAGATCCAAGGTGGCTTATCCTGAGAAGTGTGAGGAAGAGATGAGGCTTTACACGTCCCTTCTCACCTGTGGTATGGTGCTAGTACGTTTAGCACTTGCCAGGATCAGAGAGCATCAGACAAAGCTTTTGCTTTTTTTGATTCTCTTCCTAAATAAGATGCAGGGTTGTCACTTGAAATCTATTACAAGGGGAGAAACCATGTATCACACATATTAGTAGCCAATCCTTGGCTCAGCAAAGTATCTCACAAAATGTTTTGGAAATAATGTTGGTTTGTTTAATTGGATTTGCCATTTTGCTCTGGAGCTCCATATACCTTATGGGGGATGAAGAGATCCCTTTTACAAATAAAAATAATTTTATTTTTTTACTTTATTTTATTTTATTTTTTTACTTCAAACAGTACCTCCCAGGTAAATATTTAGTTTCATTTGAGTAACCTCTCAGTCATTTCCAAGTTCACACATACTGAGAGGTTTTCTTTTCTTTTTAAGGGAAACTTCCTTTCCCATCTTCCTCCCCAGAGTGGTGTTTGGTGCAGGGGAAGGTTAAGTCACCCTGTCCACTGGCATGCTCCTATCCACATTGTCACTCTTTTCTTTGGTCTTGGTTTAAGGTGCTGCCAGTTTGGAATGGCTGGTTTGGTCTTGTCTCTGGACTTTTGGCACCAGTATTCAGTGGTGTTGGCTGATGGCCCTCATTGCTCTTGGACACAGCTCCAACTTTTATTGCTAAAGCACACAGCCGCTGTCCTAATCTCTGGTTGCAAGGTTTCTGAGAGCTAGCATGTGATCTGTCTTGATCCTGGACTTGTTCTAGGATTCCGATTCTCCTAGATTCTCCATGACCCATTTTTAGGCTACTAATCCTATATCACTTTGGAGTTTCAAGCTTCTGCAAGGCTCTAAGCAACTACCTAGGCAACTGCATCAGGTAAGTTACCACCTCATTTATTTGTAAGTTACCACCTGCCACCATTATGATGATAGCATCATGCCTCCTGCCTGCCTTCTCAAAGCTGTTTGTTGTTTCCCCTATGCCATGTCTAAGGAAGACGAGTACCATCATTTATGTCCTCAGATTTTCCTTAGGTGTTACTGGGATGTGTCCATACCCCTAACATCCATTCCCTTTGCAGATGCTCATGACTGATCTCTTACTTTAGCTTTCTTCTTTTCTTCATATCTCCACCAGAAACAATGGCTCTTATCACCTGCTGTGTCTAGTCTTTCACATTTACTTCCCACTCCTGTGGTAGTTACACGTTTAGTTTTTTTAAGAAATTGTCAAACTGGTTTCCAAAGGGGCTATACCATTTTCCATACCCATCAGCCAAGTATCCTAACTCTCATTCTACTCCTCCAATGGTGGCAACTCTGGGTAGAGATTCATAGACTCCTATGAAAGTGAGGTTCTTCTCCAGATTGGTTTGATAACTAATTATAAGGGATTTCTCAATGCCACCAGTTATCCCAGCTCCAGTTTTCCTTGTTTACATCATTGATATGAAGAGAAGTAGTGTCGTTTGACTTTTGATTACACAATGAGATGATATATCTAAAATAAAGACCGCTTGGGAAAGACTCATGTCTGAATGGGCTTTTATGGTCCCAAAAGCTTTTGAGAGCTTATTATCTCACTTAATTCAAGTAAAAGAGTGATCCACAATTGAGAAGTGTGTATGTATTTTTATGACTTCTACAACATGAAAATCATTGAGAAATGACATTAAAAAGTAAAATTATGTCCAATTATTTCATAATTTGCTTCATATATCTTAAGTAAACTTCTCATTTTAAGATAGTTATAAATTCACATGCACTTGTAAGAAATAAGACAGAGACATCCATGTACCATTTGCCCAGTTTGTTCCTATGGTAACATCTTGCAAAAGTATATAGTAGGATATCACAAATAGTGTACTGACTTTGCTACAGTCAAGTAGTAGAATAGTTTCATTACCATAAGGATCTCTCTCTCTTTTTTTTTTAAGATTTTATTTATTTATTTGACAGAGATCACAAGTAGGCAGAGAGGCAGGCAGAGAGAGAAAGAGAGAGAGAGAGAGACTCCCTGCTGAACAGAGAGCCTGATGCAGGGCTCTAACCCAGGACTCTGAGATCATGACCTGAGCCGAAGTCAGAGACTTAACCCACTGAGCCACGCAGGCATCCCATATATTGCTTTTTTCTTATGATCACACCTACTTTCCCCTCACCTATCCTCCTCTACATCTTTAAGCCCTGGCAACCACTAATCTGTTTCCTTGTCTTTAATTTTGTCATTTCAAGAGTATTATACAAATCGATTCCAACAATATGCAACCTTTAGGATTGGCTTTTTTCACTTAGCATAATTCTTTAGATATCTATCCAGGTTGTTGCGTATTTCAGTCATTCATTCTTTTTTTATTGTAGAAAAGTATTCCATGATATTGATGTACCAGAGTTCGTTTAACTTCATCCCCTAAAGGTCATCTTAGTTGTTTCTGGTTTTTGGCTATTAGGAATAAACCTACCACAGAACATTTGTGTACAGCTTTTTGTGTGAACATTTATTTGGAGTAAATGCCCAGGATTACAGTTCCTGGGTTGTAGGGTAGCTGCACGTATTTGTGTCTGTGTATTTTGAAGAAACTGCCACACTGTTTCCCAGAGTAGCTGCATCATTCTAATTCCACCAGCGATTTATTGTTGATCTGGTTTATTTCTAGCCTCACCAGCATTTGGTGTTGTCACTATTTTTTATTTTAGACATTCTGATGGGTGTGTAGTAATATTCCATATGTCTTAAATTTGCATTTCCCTAATGGCTAATGAAAACGAATGTCTGTATATCTTCTGTGAAATATCTGTTCATATATTTTGCTCATTTCCTAATTATATTTTTATTTTAGAGATATAAAGTCCTTTGTTGGCTCTGCGATTTGCAAGTCTTTTCTGTCAGTCCTAGTTTGTTTTTCATCCTCTTAAAATGGTCTTTTACAGAACGAAATTTAAAGTTTTGATGAAATTCAGTTTATCAGTATTTTTCCTTATGGATCATGCTTTTGGTGTCAAGTCTAAGAAATCTTTGCATGTCCATAGATGCTAATGACATTCTTCTATCTTTTTCCCTAAAAGTTGATAGTTTTAACTTTAAGTCTGTGATCCATTTTGAGCTATTTTTTATTAAGACATGAAGTTTAGGTAGATACTCTTTTTTAAAAATTATTTTTATTAACATATAATGTATTATTTGCCCTGGGGTACAGGTCTGTGAATCATCAGGCTTATACATTTCACAGCACTCACCATAGCCTATACTCTCCCCAATGTCCATAACTCAGCCAACCTATCTCTACCTCCCCACCCCCAGCAACCCTCCGTTTGTTTTGTGAGATTAAGGGTCTCTTATGGTTTGTTTCTCTCCTGATACCATCTTGTTCCATTTTTTCCTTCCCTACCCCCCACAACCTCCCACCCTGCCTCTCAAATTCCTCATATCAGAGAGATCATATGTTAACTTTCTCTGATTGGCTTATTTTGCTCAGCATAATATCCTGTAGTTCCATCCACGTTGTCACAAATGGCAAGATTTCATTTCTTTTGATGGCTGCATAGTATTCCATTGTGTATATATACCATATATTCTTTATCCATTCATCTGTTGATGGACATCTAGGTTCCTTACATAGTTTGGCTATTGTGGACATTGCTGCTATAAATATTTGGGTGCACGTGCCCCCTTTGGATCACTACATTTGTATCTTTGGGGTAAATACCCAGTAGTGGGATTGCTGGGTTGTAAGGTAGCTCTATTTTCAACTTTTTGAGGAACCTCCATGCTGTTTTCCAGAGTGGTTGCACCAGCTTGCATTCCCACCAACAGTGTAGGAGGGTTCCCCTTTCTCTGCATACTTGCGAGCATCTGTCATTTCCTGACTTGTTCATTTTAGCCATTCTGACTCAGTTTTTATTTGTATTTCCCTCATGCCGAGTGATGTGGAACAGTTTTTCATGTGTCTGTTGGTCATTTGGATGTTTTCTTTGCAGAAATGTCTGTTCGTGTCTTCTGCCCATTCTTGATTGGATTATTTGTTCTTTGGGTGTTGAGTTTGATAAGTTCTTTATAGATTTTGGATACCAGCCCTTTATCTGATAAGACATTCTCCTTTTCTTTTTCTTTTTTCTTCCATGAATGTCCAGTCGCTCTGGCATCATTTGTTGAAAATGATAATCTTCCTATTTTATTGCTCTTGCACCTTTGTTAAACTATATCTGGGCACATATTCGTGACCCTATTCTGCATTCTCTATTCTGTTCCATTAATCTGTGTGTCTGTCCTTCCCCTGGTATCACAGGTCTTTTTTTTTTTTTTTAAGATTTTATTTATTTATTTGAGAGAAAGTGAGAGAGAGAGCTTAATGGCGGGGGAGAGGCAGAGGGAGAAGCAGGCTCCCCGCTGAGCAGGGAGCCCAATGGGGGGCTTGATTCCAGGATTCTGGGATCATGACATGAGCCCAAGGCAGATGCTTAACCAACTGAGCCACCCAGGCTCCCCAATATCATAATTTTGATTAGAGTGGCTATACAGTAAGTCTTGAAATCAGGTAATTTGATAGCTCCTACTTTATTATTCCTGTTCAAATTTCTTTTACAATTAAGTTCCCTTTGCCTTTCCATATCCTTTTAAGATTTTTTTTTAAAGCCGTTTAAAGTTCACAGACAGCAACACTGAGAAGAAAGTACAGAGATTTCCCATATATGTTTTGCTCCACACATGTGTAGCCTCCCACACCATCAACACTGCCCATCACAATGGTTTCTTTGTTACAATGGTGAGCCTGCATTACCACATCATAGTCACCCAGAGTCCATAGTTTACCTTTTAGTTCATTCTTGGTTTGGTCAAGTGTATAACGGATTTGGAAAATGTATAATGACATGTAACAATCATTATGGTATCCCACAGAGTACTTTCACTGTCGTCCAATTCCTTTGTGCTCTGCCTATTCATCCCTCCCCTCTACTCAACACCCCCCCCCCATCAGCCACTGATGTTTTCACTGTCTCCCTTCTTTTGCATTTTCCAGAATGTCATTTAGTTGGAATCATAGTATATAACTTTCCCAGCTTGGTTTCTTTCATTTAGTAATATATGCCACTCCTGTTTTGTTTTGAATAATGTTTGCATAATGTATCTTTTCCTAATCTTTCACTTTCAGCTTACTTATATATTATATTTGAAGTGTGTTTTTTGTATACGCATAGATTTGGGTGATGCTTTTAATCCATTCTGCCAAGCTTTGTCTTTTAGTGGGGATATGGGGATATTCACTCAATTTACATTTAACATAGTTGTTGATATCTGGGGCTTAAGTATTGATTTCATCTTAATTCCTGACAGATATCTACTGTCAATATAAAATTCCAAGTTCACAGTTTTTTTTTCTTTTAGTACTTGAAAAATATGCATTTCTTTCTGGCCTCCATGGTGTCAGATGAAAAATCTACTCCTATTCAAATTGCTTTTCTCCTAAAATTAAGGTGTTATTTCTTTCTCACTGCTTTTAAGATTTTCTTTGCCCTGAGTTTTGAGAAGTTTGATTATGATGTGTCTTGGTGTGGATTTCTTTGGGCTGATTCCATTTTGGGTTTCCTTAATTGAATCTTTAAGTTTATGTCTTTTGTCAAATTTTGGAACTTTACAGCCATTATTTCTTTAAGTACTTCTCCATCTACCCTCTTTTGTACTCCAATGACATGAATGTTAGATCTCTTATTATACTCCCACAAGTGCATAAAGTTCTGTTATTTTTTAAAGTATATTTCTCTTTGTTGTTCAGTTGTGTTATTTTTATTGTTTTATTTTCAAGATACTGGTTCTTTTCTCTGTCTCTCTATTATGCTGTAAAGTCCATGAACTGAGTTGTTTTTCAGTTTGTAGCAGTTCCTGGGAGGTTCCATTGGTTAGGTGGCCAGCTCTTGATTTCTGTTCAGGTCATGATCTCAGGGTCTTGGAATCTGAGTCCTGTATCAGCCTCTGGGCTCAGCATGGAGCCTGCTTGAGGTTTCTCTCTCTCTCTCTCTCTCTCTCTCTCTCTCCCTTCTCCTGCTCTCTCTCTCAAACTTTAAGATAAAGAAATAAATAAAAATCTTTAAAAAATTTCAACTGTTGTATTTTTCCATTCTAAAATTTCCATTTGGTTCTTCTATATATCTTTTCCTTCTTTCTGTCTCTCTTTTTTTGTAAGCTGAGACTTTGTACTTTTGTTTCATACATGTTATAATGGCTTGTTGAAGGCTTTTCATGATGGTTGCTTTAAATCTTTGTCACATGAATCATACCTCTTTTATCTTGATTTTGGCATCTATTGATTATCTTTTTCATTCAAGTTGAAATCTTCTTGGTTCTTGATGGGATGAATAATTTTTGTTTGCAACATGGACAGTTTGGGTATTATAAGAGTCTGGATCTTATTTAAACCTTTTGTTTTAGGTGGTATCCAATGATACTGCTGTGGCAGGGGCAGAATGGGGGTTGCTGCAATGGTATTGACATTTAAGAATGGACATCCAGTTTCCCCTACTAGGCTTCATTTGACACAGATGGGGAGGAGGCAGGGGAGGAATCCACATTGTTACAGGTTTCTGAGTTTCTGTGTGCTCCACTAGGCCTCTATTATTAACCATCCTGCCTGAGAAAGATAAAAACAGAGGGTATTATTACTGCTGGGTGGTGGTGAAAGTCTTGACTCTATACCAGGCCTCTGATACCACTCGGGAAAGGAAGATGGAGTGTCTAGTTATTATTTGATGGGAGTGGGAGTCTGGGATCCCCACTTGGTTGCCACTGAAATTCAGAGGTGGGTGCCTCCTTACTGGCTCAGTGCAGAGGAAGTCTTGGCTCTCTGCTCAGTGTTTCTGACATCACCCTGCTGGGGTAGTGTGTGTGTGTGTGTGTGTGTGTGTGTGTGTGTGTATGCACATACTCGTGCACGCATGCACTCGTGGGAGCTTTGGTATGCCTCATGGAGCCTGGTGAGGGAAAAAGTCTAGGTTCTCTGCTTGTTCTTTGATGGCATGGACATAAGTGAGGCCCCAGTTTTCTCTGTAGCATTTAGATGCAGTAATGTGGTTGATGCCTAAAAGTTTTCTGTTCTGATAGGCTTCTCTTTTCCCAGTCCTTTGGCTAGAGAGAGAATGCTTTTCTTTTTTTTCATTGTTGTTGTTTTGTTTGTTCTGTTTTTTTTTCTTTTTTTGTTATTTTTTGATCTTCATCTTTTGACGTTTTTCAGGTGTTAGCATCTTCAGCTCTAAGTCTGGTATATAAGAGGTAAAAAGAAAATATATCTCATCACCTTGTCATTTTTGTGTTCTGAGGTCCACAGCTAGTCTGTCTTCTCTTTCCCATATTTTAGAGTCCTCTTTTTTATTTTAATATACGTAATATTCAGGGGGTTTAGTTGTACTTAGAAGGAGGAATGTGTATATCTACTCTATCTTCTCCATCTTCACAGAAGGAGATACTCGATCTTTTTTTTCCTTCTCTTAGGAAAGGAAACATTGTAATATGGAGTCTTCCTGTGAATCTTTCCTGGTCCCATTCCTTTCTCTTTCTCTGGTTTTTAATTTTTCTTTATTCATGCATTTTTATACAGTAATTATACTATAGTGATTTTTGCAACTTGATTTGTTTATTTTCTCAAAAATATTTTCTGAACTCTACCCATGCTAACATACAGACTCTAAGTTCATTAAGATTGGTGACTAGTTGGAGTTTGGGGTGATAAGAAACTGTTCATAGCTGGGTTGACACATAAATCTCAGACAAGTGGGTTTTGTGGGTGCCATATTTTGTGGTCATTAGCTGTGATGTTAATAAGTAGAAGTTGCTGGCAGAAGGCAAGGCCATGCCTGGTAGATGTAGGAGATATCTGGACAGTCTCCCAGGTCTGAGCTATCAATCAGGTACCTGTAACCACCCCTGGGCCATGGCATGAATGTGTAGAGCGATCGCACATCTTCCTTTGCCTTATGAAGTCTTCTAAATGCAGGTTGAAAGACCTTGTCCAGTGAGTGTATTGAAGGCACAGACTTTCCTCCCTAGGTAGTCTCATCAGTTGACTATAGCAGAGTGGCTGCTGGGCTTAGCCCTTTGAATAAATGTCCCACATTGTGATGGCTCCTTTATAATTCTATTAGCAAGTATTTCCTTAAGAATGGTTATATAATATAATTTAAAAATATACCAGGTATACCTAAGTGCTGATTAATGTGTGTGACCAGGGTGTCTTGAATTCTTTAACTTTTTTGGGCTTTTTCTTGGTATCTCAGAGGCCAGTTTGGACTGAGCTGGAGGATGGCAAGATACCCTTGGCCTTCTGGGACACTCAGTGACATTTAAAGATTACTGGGGCCTAGCTTGTGCATAGCTCAACTAATTAAAATCAAACCATAATTGTAGGGCTTTGGTCTAGAGAATTCTAATCAGCCTTGAAGCTAATGGACCATTAAAAAAAATTCTACATTGAAGCCCTTTTCTCAAGTGAGAGTTGTATTTTTCCCATGTGAAACTTAAATTCAGACCTCTTTGGGATCTTAAGCATCATGATTTTGCATTAGAAACTTTCATGGGGTTGAGGAGATATTATAATAATAATCTTGTTATTATAATTTTATTTGTATTTTTCTACTCCTTATTTCTGTAATATGATGGCTAGGGATTCTTGACTGTTTTTCTTCTCCTCTTTCATTTTACATTCTCCTTTTACTAAGAGTACATTTATGTACCTTTGAGCAAAAATATTTGAGCCACATGACTGAGCTAACATTACATTTAGAAGTTATTTTATTAGGCGGCATTTTAATTTTATTCCATTTGTCCTCATTAAACAACTGTTTGCCCCCTCAGGCATATTAGAGCTAACTTTCTGACTCTATATTGGTTTTCAAGCTGTAAAAGTTAAAGCTTATCTGAATTTGTTGCCTATGACTCTTTTAAAAATACACATAAAAAATCAACTTGAGAAATTCTAAATGTTTTGTATGTATGCCTACTTTGGTAACATAATACTTGTTTTACACCCAAGGGCTAATACCCATAAATGATAATAGTAATATATATTGATAATAATATCTATTGATAGTAATGAGTAAATAATTTTCTCTAAAAAGGGTGGTTGTGTGTATGTGTGTGTATCCCTAAAAAGGATATGTGTGTACATACATTTATATGCATAAACATCTATCTATCTATCTATCATCCATTTATCTATCTATCTATCATCTATCTATCTGTCTATACTTGACTATGGAACAACATGGGTTTGAACTGCGTGGGTCCAGATTTTTTTGGATACAGTACTGCAAATGTATTTTCCTTATGATTTTCTTAATAATATATTTTTCCCTACAGCTTACTTTATTGTGAAAATGCAGTGTATAAAAATCTACAAAATAGATATATGTTAATCAACTGTTTATGTTATTGCTAAGGCTACTAGTAGTTAAGTTTTGGGTGAATTACATGCAGATTTTTCTACTGGCCAAGGAATTGGTGCCCTAACCCTCACGTTGTTCAAAGGTCAACTGTAAATATTTCTGTATACAATGTATAAATTTACAGTGTGTAGATTCTACCTAGGACTACATGAAGCTAGTGTGTCCCTCGTGTTCAAACTCCATCCTAAACCACCTTCCCTTCCCTGCCCCCTACCACGCTCTTCCTCTGTCACCTCCATTTCCTTTTCCCCTTCTGGAGTACTTCCTGGGAAGATCTGGAAGGAACAGGAATGGGGATGAAGAACTGGGGAGGAGATGACGTAAGCCATTGTTATAATCCTTGCACGGGGGTCTGTATTTTCCACCATGCTGGAGTTTTATTTCTCCACTCCTCTTTTCTACTCCTCTCTGGGAGGCACGGAGAAGATTCAGACACTTGGTCCTTGCCAACCCGAAATTATATTGTTACAAATTCTGATTGTGTAGAGTCATTCAATCTCTATGGACTTTTTGTTAGGGGGTTAACAATCGCCTTAAATTAAGAGCTTGACCTTGCTCTTTCAGGTCATTTTCTAGATTTAAATCTGTAATTTATCTTTTATTTTTTCCTCTTTTTATCATCTTTGTATTTTTTTTTAAATTTAATTTCTTTTCAGTATAACAGAATTCATTGTTTATGCACCATACCCAGTGCTCCATGCAATATGTGCCATCCATAAAACCCACCACCTGGCTCCCCCAACCTCCCACCCCCATCCCTTCAAAACCCTCAGAATATTTTTCAGAGTCCATAGTCTCTCATGGTTCGACTGCCCTTCCAAATTCCCTCAACTCCCTTCTCCTCTCCATCTCCCCATGTCCTCCATGTTATTTGTTATGCTCCACAAATAAGTGAAACCATATGATAATTGACTCTCTCTGTTTGATTTATTTCACTTAGCATAATCTCTTCCAGTCCCGTCCATGTTGATGCAAAAGTTGGGTATTCATCCTTGTATTTTAACTGCTTCGTAATTTCCTTTGTCAGGTTTCTTCCTCTCTCCATCTTTTTCTTTCTCTGAAAGTATTACAGCAGAGAGATCAAGTTCAGGAGTATAAATGTAGCTGAAAAGAGTTCTTTCAATAGCAAAGGAAAACAATTTCCTTTTAGTTGTTCAAGATATTCAGAATTCTTTTTTATTAGTGCCATATTCATGACATGTTAATTTGAATTATTGGTTTTTACATTTTCTTTTTACTTGTCTTCATTGGAAAGGCAATTTCAGTCAGGGTGGACAACAGTTTCATTAACTACATCCATAAATATCAAAACTCCACTTTCCAATTTGAGAAACAAGATAGAGGATCATAGGGGAAGGGAGGGAAAAATGAAACAAGATGAAAGCAGACTGGGAAACAAACCATAAGAGACTCTTAATCTCAGGAAACAAACTGAGGGTTGCTGGAGGGCAGGGGTTGGGAAGAATGGTGTGGCTGGGTGATGGACATTGGGGAGGGTATGTGCTATGGTGAGCACTGGGAATTGTGTAAGACTGATGAATCACAGCCCTGTACCCCTAAAAAAATCACACATTATATGTTAGTAAAAAACTAAACAAAAAATAAACCAAAAAGCTTCACTTTCCAATGACATCAGATACTTGCCAAAAGGAAAAAAAACATTATGCAATTATGAATTTTATACCTTGTTATAACTTGATATCAATTCGATATATTTGTTGGTTGCTACTGAATTTTTATCTTAGAAAATTTTTATCTTGGAAAATGTTCTTGTACTCATTAAGAAAATTCTCATAGTGTAATAAAGAAAAATTCTCAGCCATGTGATCAGAAAAGGAAAGAATGGAAAGTAACCCTATCGAATGTCTGTGTGTCAGGCATGCACTAGAAGTTACATAGGTATGAACCCGTAAGCACAGGCTAGTAATGAAGAACGTCAAAGCTGAATAACTGATTAATTGTTCTTAAATGGCTAAAATACAATATTGCCTAGGGATGAACAGTACCTCAATCAATATTTAGGATTTCTATTGATCATATACCTTAAACATTAAAAAAAAGATTTATTTATTTATTTGATAGACAGAGAGAGAGAAGAAGAGAAAGAGAGAGAGAGAGAAGGTGAGTGAGGGGAAGAGGGAGAGGGAAAGACACAATCCCAAGCAGAGTGTGTCAATCCCTCACTAAACATGAAGCCCATCATGGGGCTTAACCCCAGGACCCCGAGATCATGACCTGAGCTGAAATCAAGTCAGCTGCTTGACTGACTGAGCCACTCAGATGCCCCAAACACCTTAAACATTAGGATCCCAACGTAGACAATAGCATAAGATAACATGATAATGGTAAAAATGTTGTGAATTTCATGGACAAGTAGCCTGATTTCATGGAAAGAAGACTCCTCTTAGCTTTTTTTCTATTACAATTATGTGACCTTGGGATTGTCTTGAACAAGTTGTAAACTTCTTTTTTTTAAAAAAAGATTTTATTTATTATTTATTTGACAGAGAGAGAGATCACAAGCAGGCAGAGAGAGAGGAGGAAGCAGGCTCCCCACTGAGCAGAGAGCCCAATGTGGGGCTTGATCCCAGGACCCTGAGATCATGACCTGAGCCGAAGGCAGAGGCTTTAATCCACTGAGCCACCCAGGCGCCCCAAGTTGTAAACTTCTGTTTCTCATCTGCTAAATGGGGAAGCAGCAGAATGCACAGTGAGTTTATACATTAGTTGCTTTCTTACCTACATACAAAGATCATAACCAAAAGTAATTGTTGGGATATTCTTCAAATTTACTATTATTGCCACCAAATAATCTAGTTTATGTCTCCCTTTTAAGTAGAGGATGGAGAATATGACTATTTGATAATTTATTGAAAATGTCCTGGTATAGTTCATATATGGAACAAATCCATGGCTGCATAAAGAAAAATGGCACTAAGAAAGAACTGTGTCTCTATACTCGTGTGCAAGGGACATCTCTTTATTAGGTTTTAGGAAAAGGAGCTAGGTACGTTACTCAACCTGGGTTCAAGTCCTAGCTCTGCCACACAGAGATGTCTTTTAACCTCACAGTTTCCTCGCCTGAAAGCAATGGTGTTGATACCTGGCCTGTCTAATTCATGGTAACAACAGTTAAGGTTAGTTTACATTCAGTATTTCTTTAACTCACGCTGGACAAGATCAATTGGAGGTGTAAGAATCTATGGGTTACTCTTCTATGTGAAACAATGCTTCTGATTGCTTGTAGGTTTTAAGATTGCATTTATCAATGACACATTTTTGAAAATTTACTGTATGCCTTTAGAGCACCCTGCTTGCCTTGTTACTTCCAACTCTAGACTCACGTTCCTTTTCTTAAATAAGTGCAATGTGCATAAAAAATGTGAGAGTATTTACAGTTTGTGCCAGAATGGTATTTTGATGCACAGTACTAGAAAAATGAGACTGACTTGGTTGGGACAAACAAAATTTCATGGTTTTCCCCCCCTTATTCACAAATGTTAATGACACTTTCAAAAAAAATGTCAGTTTTCCAAGATAAAAATGGATTGTTTGATGTCATCTTATTCCAATCCTTGTTTTTGAACATTTCAGTGTTTGTTACACTGGGGTATCTGTCAGTAAATAATATTCACTCATGCTCCTTGCTTTTTCTGTTTAATGTTTTGAAAAATTTGACTCTGATGGAAAAATACTGATTAACTATTCCAAAACTATTTTGATCATATTCCAAGACCCAAGTGGTGCATGAATAAGTTCTTTAAGTTTTATATTTTAAAAATAATTGGATCTTTCTAATCCTAGGTGTCCATATCCCATGTGTTAGCTGGCACAGAACTAAGTAAATAACCCCTTTTTGTATTTGCATTTTAATTTCCCCTTAACGGTTTTGCAATCTATGTTTTCATACAGAGAATATGTCTGCATTATAAATAGATGTCACTTGAGCTGTCATTACAAAGATCTATGATAGGAATCTGAAAGTCTAGAGACAATGTTTAAAATGGCAAATTTAGTTAGAGTTTTTGAAACATTTTTTAACTGTGCCCCTTAAGGTGAAAGATTATATAACCCCCTAATTAATACCACAACTTGTGGTGTACTGCTTATTAATATGAATTACACCCATATATCACTTTGATTTAAAGTTCACAAGATAGTTTTTAAAGTGAATTATACTTAGAGCATAAAACCGGATTGTTAACACACTCCCCTTTGATTATTAGCATGCATAATACATACATACCTAATGTTTCATAAACACATCCTATCAGTACATTTAGAGTTCTCCCAAGTACATGTCATTCTTCTAATAAAAGCTAAAGACGTTTTATAAAATTCAAACGATACACTATATAAATGAAATAAGCCTCTGGGATGTATATTTATCCTAAGTGCTAGAATTAGCTGTGACTACCGTGAATTTTTCCTATGAATTATGTTTTCAGTGAATTATATCTTTTCATGAATTTTTTTAAATGATGTTACATTGTTTCTGTTCCTTGCTAAAGTATACTTTGCAGAGAGAAATATTCTAAACTAAATACTTCCCATCTGGCCCTGCCAAGGTGAATGTTTCCCTCTCAGCCTTGACTTGCAGTGGAAGCTGATGTGAGAGTATGTCATGGTTGTTTTGACAGTCTGGTCATCCTAATCCAGGGATCCGATCCCTATGGTTTGTCAATTATCCTGCTAACCCTACAGCGAGAACAACACTCAAGGCACTGAACTGTCAACCAATAACCAAGAAATAATGTCAGGAGCCAGAGAGGCAGGAACGAGAGAGGGATGTTTTTGACAACAGAAGTGTGTATCATTCAACATTTATTTTATTTGTGGGGGCTCGTAACAAATTAATTACGGGAATCACATGATGAAATGTCATCCATTGCTTTGGACATTCTTTAGTGTCTAAATTTAAAAAGCAAGGATTTGACTGCTTGTATAACTTTTCCTAACATAGGATTCTGGAACATAACTCTATGTTGAAAATGGCTAGATCACCTCAACTTAATTGTTAGGGATTTTTTTTTTTTCACCTGCCTCATGTTTACTGTAAGGTCTTTAGGAAAAAAAATAATGCACCTGGGGGCTATGTGTGTGTTCATGGAAATAATTTTGAAAGTTATCAGGAGTCCCATTAATATGGAAATGAATTTAAATATGGGGGGTGAAATTGTACCTTATGTATGACCAAAAAAATACATTCAAAACCAAGAATTTTAAAGGGAAACTTATATTTGAACAATTCATGATCCTTAATAGTTTTCTAAAAGAGGAAATAAAAAGGACTTTTCAGTGACAACGGTATCTATCTTAAAATGAGAAGATGATAATGAGGCTTTAAATCTGCAACTGCTCTTGAGTAGGGCTCACTGGAACTCTCTAGTGACATCAGCTAAAATCTACATGGGTTTTTGTTCTGCTCTAGTGTGCAGTCTGTGTTCTACGAGTGTATCAATTCAAGTGTCTGTTATATACATAAAATGAATGGTAGGCCATGATTAACCAATATAAGCCTGAGATCGATCTTCATATAAATGCTTGATTGCTATATCCAAATGACACTTTTTACCTGCATGTCTTTCCTTTGGAAAATATTGAATGAGTCAATGTTTCTGCTTTGTAAAGTGCAAGAAGTTTGAAATTTAAACACAGTTTGTGAAATTCCAGTAAATAATCACACTGGCTCTTGGGATTTAATGAATATAGAACATATTTTTCCTGCCTTGAGAAATTATGAAGTAGCTTACAAAATTATGCTTATTTATTTTGGGCAGTACCCCCAAAATGAGAAGAAAGAAAAATATAAACATAATGCAGACATTCATATGTATAATGTAAACTACTTTTTAAAAAACAAGATTTTATTTACTTATTTGGACCAAGCACAAGGTGGGGAGAGAAGCAGAGTGAAAGGGAGAAGCAGACTCTTTTCTGAGCAAGGAGCCCAATGCAGGGTTCGATCCCAGGACCTTGAAATCATGACCTGACCCAAAGGCAGATGCTTAACAGACTGAGACACCCATAAGCCCCTGTAAACTACTTTTTAGCAGTATATATCAGAAAAAATATATCACATCATATAGATATAGTTATAGATATGTAATGTTTTGTACCCTACTTTTTTCCCATTTAGTGAATATGTTCCCACATTATAGCAAATGCTTTAAAAATAGATTTTTTGACACCATTATATTTTAATATATGAATATAGCATAATTCACTTAAGTAATATGCTAATGTTGGATTTCATATTAGTTAAATTTGAAGAGATGTAAAATGACTGCAAGAGATAACTCTTATTTATGATTTAGTTTAGACTTACTTCTAATTTTCCTTTTAGGATGGATTTGTTTCAGGTAAATTATAAACCAAAGAATATCAACAGTTTTGATCATCTCGGAGGACTTCAAATCTTATTTAAAAGTAATGATTAACCTTAAAAAAAGAGAGAGACATCTGCCTGGCTTGGTTGGTTGAATGTGCAACTCTTGATCTCAGGGTTGTGAGTTCGAGTCCCACACTGGGTGTAGAGATTATATAAAAATAAAATCTTGTAAAGAAAGTCAGTGATTAGCACTAGAAATTTTCTTATCTCCTTAATACATTGCTAATTGCTTCTTTTTAGGCTGGTACAGGTGTAGCCAACTTGTAATTATTTGTTATGTGTTCTAAGAAATAGAAACATGTTATGGCTGAAGAATAGCATTGGGGTCGTTAGAAGAAATACTTATTTTTTTTTAAGATTTTATTTTTTTGACAAAGAGAGACACAGTGAGAGAGGGAACACAAGCAGGGGGGAGTGGGAGAAGGAGAAGAAGGCTTCCCATTAAGCAGGGAGCCCAACGGAGGACTCGATCTGGGACCCTAGGATCATGATCTGAGCAGAAGGCAGACGCTTACCGACTGAGCCACCCAGGTGCCCCAAAATATTTATGTTTTTAATCTAGGTGTTATTTCCCAGTGCTAGTGGCTTAATCAAAAACTAATAAGGTGGATGGCAGATTCCACTTTTACTTCATGCCAGCTATATATTCTCAAACAGATTACTTAATCTCTGTGCTTTAATTTCTCCTTCCATAAAATGAAGGTGATATTATTGTCTGCATTGTTGAGTTGTGGAGAGGATTAAATTATGTAACATGCGTCATTTACTTCACACAGTGCTGGGCACATACAGAGCTTCCAGTGAGTGTTAGCTGCTGCTATTACTGGAAAACAGACATTAGCAAATAAAATGCATTCATATTTAACAAGCGTTGCATTTCTTGTGTGGAGGTCAGGAATAGCAAATATTTTCATTACATACATAATACCTGGTTAAAATAGCTTTTATTTGTAGCAAGAGAAACTTTTTAGAAAAGTACAGTGCAATATAGTAGCAACTACTCCTGCCTGCTGGGAACAGCAGAGAGGAAAGATCCTAGTAAGTGTCTTTGGGTTATGCGTTATGGGTTACTAGCTCTATGTGTAAGGAAGCTATGTTGGTATTATGTAATGTAGCTCAGAACTGCTTAAAATTTAATGAGTCATTTGGGGATCTTACTAAAAGGCAGATTCTGTAAGTCTGGGATAGGTCCTGAGATTCTGTATTTCTGGCAGATCTCAGGTGAAACTGATGGTCCAGGGGCTACAGTGAGTAGTAAAGATTTAGAATAAAAAATCAGGTTAGTGAAGTTTGATAGTGAGTTTTTAAATTTTTAAAAAAGATTTTATTTATTTATTTATTTATTTATTGTTAGCGAGAAAGAGAGAGAGCCACATGATGGCTGAGGGAGGAGCAGCGGGGATGAGGGAGAGATAATCCCATGGGGCTCAATCCCAGGATCCTGAGGTCATGACCTGAGCTGGAACCAGGAGTCGGTTGCTTAACTGACTGAGCAATCCAGGTGCCCTGGGAATTTTTAAATTAAAAAAAAAAATCTTTTCTTCCTCTTTTGTTCTTCGGTTTGGGCATTTAGCATATTTGCATGTTATGAATTTGAGTCTCTTCAGTGTCCTGCAGAAGTGGGAAGTTAATCCATTTTTTTTTTTCCTAGAGAGAGACAGAGGGATGAGGGGCAGAAGGAGAGGGAGAGAGAAAAAGAGAGAGAGAATCTTAAGCAGGCTCCACCAAGCACAGCACCCAAAGTGGTGCTTATTCTCACAATCCTGAGATTATGACTTGAGCCATAATCAAGAATTGGACACTTAACCGACTGAGCCACCCAGGCACTCTGGGCAGTCAGCACAGTTTTATTAAACTAATACTCTCAAACAATTGGCAGGTGGGAGGAGAATGGGATTTAAAAAACCAAAAATGAAAACCTGAAAAATCACACCTTTCCATCTGCTGAGCTTTGGCTGTCTGCAAATTTGACGTGAATATTGGTAGCCAGGTTGTGGGATTTTTTTTTTCATCTCTGGCTGCTCCTCAATGCCACTGTCACCACAGATTGCTGGGGCTTCTTTCAGCTGGACTCCATCAAGGCACAGAAGCAGAAATCAAGTTCTGTCAGTGTTGTTTAATGATGACCATAATGAGGACACACAATGTTCCTTACATCAGAATGCTTTTTGCCCATGATCCTCACCTGATTTTTTTTTTTAAGATTTTATTTATTCATTTGAAAGACAGAGAGAGACAGAGGGTATGAGCACAAGTAGGGGCAAAGGGCAGAGGGAGAGGGAAAAGCAGACTCCCCACTGAGCAGGGTGCCAATTGCAGTACTTGATCCTAGGACCCTGGGATCATGACCTGAGCAGAGGGTAGATGCTTAACTGATTGAGCCATCCAGGTACCCCGATCCTCACCTGATTATAACAGAGTAGATATGTAGCCAGGAGGCTACAAAATATTGGACAGTTTTCCTAATCTTCTCAGAACATCCATTTTACTCAAAGACTTGGAAAATTCTATTAACCCCAAACATGGATCATTTATACCATAGAATTTGTATGCATTAAAAAACAGTATGAGAGATTATGGTAGGCCACGCCTATCTATGTTCCTATAACCCAGGGATATTGTTTCACATAATTATGCCATTAAGACTAATTTCAAAAGGCAAATAGGAATGCTCTTGGGAGTGAAAAGAATAGGAGAAGAAATCCAGGAAGGCATGTTGATAAGAAAATTGGTATAAGTCAAAATACTTCATTTCTAATCCTTGCTCTGCTGTTCATATCCTTGGCAAAGCTTTATCTCTGTGGACATCATCAGTTTTCTCATTTGCAAAATGTAACAGACTGATTTTGCAGTCCCTCCAAACTCTGGCTTTCTATGGTTTTGTGATTGAATTATTCTTTTCTACTGAGAATTTTACCCTGACTCATAGGCGGCTAGTTGACTCTTTTGTATGGTGGAGCCTTCCCCAGCCTGGGCTCCTATGGTAGTCTCCATCTGTGACCAGGACTGTCAGTCATTCTGTGATTATTTTCACTGTTCTGCAGAGTCAAAACCCTGCCCTAGAGATGGAGTTTTATTTGAAATACAGTTGAGTACACGCGATGCTATAAAATGTGTTGCCCCACCTGTAGTGGGGCAAATCTGTAAGAGAATTTACCCCCTAAATGTAGGGTATCAATGAGGCCGTGTAAACTACAAGGACAGCTACTTGACAATTTGTCACTCAACTTCAGCAAAACTATAGAGGAACAGCACAATGAATTAATGAATAGCAACAAATCCCCATGACAACATGTTAGTTCATTAAAATTTTATCAGCATTCTTCCTAAGGAAAGTGTGCCTTCTGTTCTATGTTGAGTTTCTTCAACATTGTTTTACGGCCAATTCACAGCATTCTGGTGCTTCAAAATTAGTTCCTGTGGAGAGTGAGATACACATAGACTCTATATTGTGTCACACACGGGTCTCCTGGGTGTCACGATGAAATATTGCCTGCATTTTTGCGTATCTTACGGCTTAAACATTAACAAGCATTTCCCTACCGCCTTTTTTGAGAGTAGGATAATTAGCTGAAAATCCATCTCTTTGTTAATTCTTAGCAAATGTATTAAATTGCATTTCATAACTATCTTTCTAATATTCAACCAAAAAAGGCATCAGATGTGGGGGATGGCAGAAAATTTTTGCTTGCTGCCATAGTAGCATTTCCCCTCTGGCTTTGGAATACACAAAGTAACACACAAGCCTCGATAATTTCCTGGGATTCTTTTTCTCTCCTTGAAATTTTTGTTATGTATAATCCAGATGCCAGTGATCCGGGTGTTCCCAAGTCTTCCAGTGTAATAAGGATATATTTCCCTTTCATAATTAAAAACAGTCCCATAAACCCATTCCATAGACAATAGGAAATGCAGCACAGTTCCCAATATTTTCTAGGGTTTTTGAGAGAATTACATTCTTTTTGTCTAATTTCTACTATGAGTTCTACCGAATTTCTGATTTTACTCATGTTTCTCCTTTTATAAAAAGTACCTAAATGGACATATATATGGAAGTCAGTCCCTTTTACTCTTTTAACAACAAAGTGAGGATCACAGCAACTCAGCAGTCTCTTTATTTACCTCCACATATTGAAGATTATGTATTGTTGAAGAACATGGATTTAGACCATTCATTCACATATACATATGGCCTCATAAGACCATTTCTTTTGGCACAGAAATTGAAGGAATGATTTTTTCATGTGTACTAAATGTGTTTATAGTGAACATAATTATGAATTTGTAAATCAGTGTAACCTTTGTATTATGAAGTTTTGCAAAATATATCAAATAAAACCACACATTTACCTTGACTTAAAAATCTTTTTTCTAAGGGGGAGCCTGGGTGGCTCAGTCATTAAGTGTCTGCCTTTGGCTCAGGTCATGATCCCAGAGTGCTGGGATCAAGCCCCACATCGGGCTCCTTGCTCAGCAGGGAGTTTGCTTCTCCCCCTGCCCTTCTCTCTGCTTGTGCTCACTCTCACACTCTCTCTCTCTCAAATAAATAAATAAAATCTTTAAAATTTTTTAGATACACTAAAAATAAACACATTTATGCCAAAATTTTCTATAAGAGTAGTTATGATATTATTGCTTATAATAAGAAAAATGGAGTTAATCTAAATATCTGATAAGGTTGGTTAATATAATTTATTACATCCCTAAATTGAACACTAGTCAGTTACTAAAAACAATGAAGTAAATCATGATTTCCTGACATAGTGGATTATTTACAATCTATTGGTAAATTATAGAGAAGTATAACATGATTATATATTTGTCCCAGATTATTTGCAATCTATTGGTAAATTATAGGGAAGTATAACATGATGTATATTTGTCCCAGAGTGTCCATAAATATGTAAGTACTTGTGTGAGATGAAGTCTATAAGAAGACATGAGAAAGTATCTATCACTAGGTTGTGGGATTTATGTTGACTTGATTTTTTTCTTTATGCTTATTTTCTAATTTTTCTATCATCGCCATGTTCTATTTAGTAATGTCTTAAAATTTTTTAATCATAAGCTTTGGAAAAACCAATTGTAAGAATCACTTTTATAGGATAATTAAATGCATCAGAGTCTAATTATTTGCATTGGATATGGCAGGATTTCTCGACAGCCTCACTATAGCCATTTTAGGTCAAATAAATTGTTGTGGGAGCTGTCCTGTGTATTGTGGGATATTTAATAGCATCCCTAGCCTCTACCTACCTGGTGTGGGTAGCAGCCCTTAGTTGTGACAGCCACAAATGTCTCTAGACATTGTCAAATGTCCCCTGAGTGGAAGGAGGAGCAAAACAGCCTCCAGTTGAGAATCACACATTTACAGATATTGGCTGATTGATTTATACCTTGTACTATGATTCTTAATTTGTATGTGGAACAATGATCTTCTGTCACATATTCATCCCTCTAGTTAATACTTCCTTATTTCATGCCTCCATCTTGAATGAGAAGTTGTATTTTCCTTTTTTCAGAGGAAGCCCGAATTTAGAGACTCAACTAGAGTAATTGACAAGATGTAGCTGCTTAGATCACTGAATCTGAAAGGATTATCTGTTAATGTCACTGGGGCTAATTGCACAAATCACAGCTATTGAAGAAGGCTTGTGTTCCAAACTGTTGGGCTCTACACCTTACGTGTAGCTTCACAACAAGAGAATGTCCAGCCAGCTTATTGTATAAGTCACATATTTAAAAAATATTTACTGGAAGTATAGATATATTCTTATTTCCAATAATTAGGCTGACTCCGGGAACTGTATGATTCTTATGATGATTAAGCATGGCTTTGAGTCCTGAGCCTGCCATTTTCCTGTTAATATGACCCTGGGCAAGTCTTTTAACCTCTTCAAGCTGAAGTTTTGTCATTTGGAAATAAGGATAATACTAACAGCCCCACTTTTAACTACATGATTGTAATAAATAATGAGTGCATTTATAGCTTGAAAGTGCTGCGTAAACTGCCAAGGACTCCATACCCACTGGGAATTCATTTCTCATGGAGGTTGTTGGTGACTGAGGTTGCTATGGCAACTTTCTGGCTTGTAATGTTCCAAAAATAATGCCTAATATATATGTGCCATCTATTTACACCTAGAAAGCAAATAGGGATAATTATGGAATTTAACTTGAATTGTTTAATATTTCAGTACCTCTAGTAGAAATTAAATAAATCTCAAATGCTGGTTGGTATGGAATAGAAAACTAAAGCAGATAAGAAAGGAAGAGAGGGGCGCCTGGGTGGCTCAGAGGTTAAAGCCTCTGCCTTCGGCTGGGGTCATGATCCCAGGGTCCTGGGATCGAGCCCCGCATCGGGCTCTCTGCTCGGTGGGGAGCCTGCTTCCTCCTCTCTCTCTGCCTGTCTCTTTGCCTACTTGTGATCTCTGTCTGTCAAATAAATAAATTAAAAATCTAAAAAAAAAGAAAAAAAGAAAGGAAGAGAAAGTAAAATAAAGGTGAATTCTTAAAAAAAAAAACAAAAAAAACACAACTTCATCGGAATTAGGAAACACATGTTTGAGCTCATTTCAAGAATTACCAGTGTGAGATTTCCTCTGATAGTTGTTTCCCTTGCTTTATTCAACCCTGTTAAAATGAATCAACCAATGGGGCTTCTGCCTATCCCCCAGGAGCCTCTGCTACACTGTAATATAACTAAACATTGGAATATCTTTTTCTGATTAGCTGTCTCACAGCTTCTCTCCAAAATATCCCCTGTGGATTTTGGAAAATTATTGCAAGCTAGCATCTGAACAAGAATGGAAGATATGCCAACTCCTTTGCCTGATAACTACTATGCCTGCTAAGTTCAAAATTGTGCATTGACAACTTTAAGAAAGCAGTTATAAAATGGATTTAAAAACATATACCAACCAACTACTTACTTTGATTTTTATTTATTTTTACTTTTCAGTCCTTCAAAGTTAAGATATGATGCCCAAACAGAGGATGATATAAATACTTGAGTGAAATGTGGAGTACGTGTGTGTGTGTGTGTGTGTGTGTGTGTGTGTATTAAACAATCCCTGGAAAAGGACAAAGTAATGTTAGTGTCCCAACATGACAAGCATATGCACACTAATATTTGTTTTGCTGTCCACCATGTGCAAAGATGATGCAACAAGTTCTCTGATTAGCAAGAAGAATAGTTTCAGATTAGTTTCTAAGGATGAGGAATGGACTCAGGATTCTTTCTTTCTTTCTTTCTTTCTTTCTTTCTTTCTTTCTTTCTTACAGTTTTGTTCAGTCTTCACAGGGAGTAGCACACGTTTGAGAAATGATTGCTTAACGTACTCTTAGATCAAGGAACAGCTTAAAGAGAGTTAATATCTACAAACTTATAGATATACAGACCCGGAAGGGAGTTAATTTGATTAACTGGGAGGAGAGAAATGGCATGACAGTACTCAATTTGTCTGGGGAAATGGCTGGATCCGTTTTGATAGCTGTGATATTCGCAGAATATGCACATACCTATCTAGTCATTGAACAAGCAGTTGGAATTGGCAATGTCATGACCAGGAAAGAAATACTTGGGAAAAAGAGATATGAACTTGACTGCTTATGCTAATTGGAAGTTTCAAGAATGGGTGAGATGACCAAGGTCAAAAAAAGCAAGGATATGAAATTGTCAGACTTGTCACTACTGTCATTTATTATTATTGCTTTTTACATTTACTGTCTGTCTGTCAGACTAGACCTTAAACTCTGTGGCAGAGCCTCCAGTAGTCTTGTTTACCATTGTATTCTAGAGCCTAGCATCATGCCTGGAACATGGCATCCCTGAGAGAAGACACAACAGCAGAGATCATTCATCAGTTAGTACAGAAATTAACTTAGGTTTTGTCAGTGCTGTTACAGATTTTAAGTGGAGCGATCTCATCGACAAAAGGATGTAAAGGTCATTTTGCCTCTCCCATTACATAGGCTTTTATAGTCTTTATTCGCAGATTTGTGAGTGGCATGGGATCAGGAGGAAGGAATTATGTCTGACTCAGTTTAGATGGAGACTGTCATAAAAACATCCTTATTTTGTATGAAGTGTCTGCGTCCCATTAAGCAATTATAAGGATAGGGTTGACTTAGAAGACAAGGGCTTGGTGTGTTGGTGATTCTGTGTGGGGTTCATCTAGATTCAGCAGGAGTCTCTCTAGACCAGGGAGGGACTGTGAAGGCAGAATCTTCCTTTGCCTATTGCAGTGAGATCTGGGTGACCATGGGTTGATTTGTTGGGGCAAGATAACCATTGTTAGTGTTATTGCTTTCTAAGTTAAATGGTCATTTGATAAGGTATAAGAATGGAAACTGTGGCAGAGATGGGCTCTCCTCTTTCTGATTAACCGCTGGCCTAATTCCCAGCCCCTTGGACCTAAGCGGGGCCATAGGACCATGTTTTGGTGGTTGGAATGTGGGAGGAACTGCTGTGCCTTTTCCAGACCAGGCGAGACTGTTAAACCTTTTGGCAGCATCCTTCATACTTTTTCTTCCCTGATTGCTGGCCAGATGCAAAGGATCTGAGGGGAAGCTTGGATCCCACAAATGTCAAAGACATAGAGTGATGACTGCATGGAAAAGAGTTCTGTTCCCACAAAATCACATGGAGCTGTGACATAAGCAAGACATACATCTTTACTCTATTAAAAGCAGTAGTAAGTGGGGAACCTGGGTGACTCCATTGGTTAAGCAATGACTCAGTTTCAGCTCAGGTCATGATCCTAGGGTCATTTGATGGAGCCCTGCCTTGGGCTCTGTGCTGGGTGTGGAGCCCGCCTGAGATTCTCTCTCCCTGTCCCTCTGCCTCTCCCTGCAAACCTCACTGCACTCATACTCTCTCTCAAAATATAATTAATTAATAAATAAAAGTACTAGTAAGTTAAATGGTCAGCATGGGAATGGGATTAGTGCCCAGTGTGTCTCAAGTCCTAGTACATGAAATTGCTTTTTTTTTTTTTTTTAATATTGAAGTGACTCCTCCTTCCATCATCTTATGTCTCAAAATGATCCCTGAATACGTAGCACAATGAATGTGGGAGCCATGGTAGAACTCCTATCTGTGCATTCAACTAGCATATATTTATGTGTTACATGCTCTGTGGACAAGGAATAAAGCTCTCTAGATATGCTCTTTTATCTCTCAGATTGCCTCTGACTCCTAGAATAAAGTAGAAGGTAACTATGCTCCCCAGCAGTCTTCATATATTAAACACTAAGTAGCTGTGAATTAATAAATGAAATTTATGTCCATCCATTAGAGAAAGGTGTAGTTTGTGGAAAGAGCGAATCTAGGAATTTGGAAATCTGTGAATGATACACAAAATGGATCTTGACTTCTTAAAATAGGACCCTTATTGACTTAAATAC
Source organism: Taxidea taxus jeffersonii (assembly GCA_003697995.1). NCBI lineage: Eukaryota > Metazoa > Chordata > Mammalia > Carnivora > Mustelidae > Taxidea > Taxidea taxus. Next base: position 56,597 of record ML108164.1, on the reverse strand, counting down.
AATTGACTTATTTTTTGTTTATTTTTTTTTCCTTAATGATGTGCTAAAACTCTTCTCTCCCCTTTTACCTTTCCTTTTACCCATTGTGTCCAATTTCTGATGGGAATCTTATTTTGTTGGCATTTATCCTTCTATGTTTTCTTCCATGATCACATAATTTTTAAATAAATTGTACCTTGCTATTATTTGTGTCTTTTGTGTTCTTTTCTTCTTCTTTTCCTGTCCTTACTGCATTTTCATCAGTCCCTATTCTTGACACCTCCTGATTCATCCATTTAAACCTCCATGGGGTAATATTCAGGAATCTTTTAGTTGAAATGTATGGAAAGCTAATCCAAACTGGCTTAAATAAAAAAGAGAATTTTATAGACTAAATAATGGCCCTTCAAAGATTTCTGTATCTCAATCCCCAGAACCTGTGAATTATGTGCCATATGTGGTAAAAGGGATTTTGTAAATGTGATGAAGGTAAAGACCTTGAGATGGGGGATTACCCTAAGTTATTAAGGTGGGCTCAGTGTAATCACAACAGTCCTTATAAGAGGGAAGAACAGAGGCCAGAAACAGAGATAAGAAATGTGATGATGAAAACAAGCAGTTGAGTGATGTGGGGAGAGGGCCACAAACCAAGGAGTGTAGATGACTTCTAGAAACTGAAAAAAGACAAGGAAACAGATTCTTCCCTCAAGGTGCTAAAGAAATATAAATCTGCCACCTGAGGACCTCAACCTGATTGAGACTTCTGACCTCTAGGACCAAGAAAGAATACATTTGTGTTGCCTTAAGCCACCAAGTTGTGACAATTATTTACAACAATGAGAAGAAACTATTTGCTAATATCTGATTCAGGTGGGACTAAATGCACTATTTTATTTTTCAGTTCCTGATTAGAGCTCCCTGTTTTCATTCTTTTATAAATCTTATAATGAAGCATCTATGATTTCAGTGTAAGTTTCTTTAAAATGAAGCATAAACTTGCAATGCAGCTGGAGCACAGAAACTTTATGGATTTATATAATTTTCCCATCACTTGTTGACGGTGTCTTACCCATCTGTAATTCTATAGGATTTTCTTTGATCTAGTCTTTCTTTCCAAAGCACCCAACTTCTCATAAAAATAACACCTACCTTTCTTCTTCCTTGTATTTCATTAGTATATGCAATATTTAATAGCTTTTTTGATTAAAATAAATTTGAAAAGAAACACTGATAGCTTCATAATAAGATTGTTAAACTAGACAGACCACATTCAGTGTGTATGGTTGCCAGTCCACTATGTTTTATTGAAGGCATGAAGAGTATTAGTTTAAACAGAGAATTGGTTAAATACAGATCATTTAAGAGAACTCATATCATAGCTCCATAGGCCTAGCTTGGCTTACACAACCATCCTTGACATAATCACCCCAGCTAAAGGAAGATATTGCAGATAACATCAGACAGTTCCCCCCAACATGTTTCCCTTGAGCTCTTCAGCTTCCTTCCACTGTACAAGCTGATTAAGCCAGATACTTGAATTTCTATTCTTTATTGTAACTAAAGATGGCTGCATGACCCAGTTTTAACTATTGAGATATAAACAATCTTCTGGGGGATTTCTGGGAAAAGGCTCTCTCCCTGATAAAAGGTGAGATGAGTGTAAAAGAGTGTGTTTCTCCTTCCACCCTGGCTTGTCCCCTTCCCCCACTTCTTCCTTATAGGTGCAGTCATGGGACTACAAGGGAAAAGCTAAGAGTCTCAAGGACATCCACCCCACAGGTTGCAATTATGAAGCTGCTGTAATAACATGGACTTGGTTATTTAATTATTATCTGTCACTTTCTGTTGGTGTCCTCCTACAGGCAAATAAATGCTTCCTTGCTGATGGAGAACAGAATAAGCTGATAGACTATGTGAGGATTATGTTTTCACTCCCAGAGACCGAATGTGTATTGGTTAACAGTCAGTCATTGGTTGAGGATGGGGAAGAATCATTTACCCAAAGGAAAACAAAGGTGCTGTTTTTTTTTTTTTTTTTTTTTTTTACAAGACTCAACAGTTTTTATTGGCCATTTTCCCCCTCTGTCTTTCTGTATCCTTTGCAAAGGTGCTGTTTTTAAAAGAAAACAGGAAATTGATCCTAGACAAAAATAACAACAGTCAACATGGGAATCAAAAACTCCACTTCTCCTATATGGATCCAAAGTGAAAATGCAAGCCTTAGGTGCTGTTTCCAGAGAAAACTGAAGCACTAAACTCAACTTCTCTGCTTTTCTCAGCCATGCTAATGCTTCTTTTCCTTTCCCTTCTTTTCCTATGATGGTAGGCACTTGTAAATTAGAAACCTATGTGGAGTAGGAAGATAAGTTGACTTGAGCTAGAGTCAAATGAAACTGTCAAAAGAGGAATGCCAGTCACTTTAAGCTGCTGTCTGAAGTCTGCCTGCCTGTCTCCTTCCTGTAGTCTCTGTAAGACAGCTCTAGTTAAAGGCATATGTCATGTCAGTCAAACACCATAGGTGGTGTTTGGAGTTTGAGGTATTGACAATAGGTATTTGCTTTTGTCTCACATCATCCCATCTCAAAGGTATGTGGTAGGTACAGATGCCTCTTGAAAGAAAGGGGACAAAAATGATGGATGAAAAATTGTCAATGGTAGCCAGGACTACATATTATTTCCTGACTTTCCAAATGGAATACTAGATTTCACAAAAATGTTCCCCTTTATTTGAGCACAGGATAATTTTCATGACTGGTTTTATAAAAATATGTAGTTTTTAAGGTTGGTTGAAAATTGTAGAGTTTGCAAATGTTTCAATTCAGTTAAGGTTACTGAGAATCTCTTGATTTAGGTGCATAATTTAAGACCTTGTGAAGGGTAATATAAAAATCAGAAGACAAAAAATCCTGCCTTGAAGTGATTTATAGTAGGGGAGCAGAGTAGGGAAGAAGAAGGCAAGATAATTCCATAATTATAATTCAAGGAAATTAATTAAACAACAAAGCAGAGGTACAAAATATTCTAAGTTCTGAATTAATATCTGGTCATAGAGTTAGGGATGATCAAGATGAAGATGATATTTAATATTATATTTTGAGGGGCAATGTGAAAATGAGCTCTATGTTAAGACAGGAACATCTGTGTTTTAGGTCCAACCTGTAGTAAACTAGAAAAAATGATCTTTATTAATTTTGGGAAAATTAATACCTGAAAAATTTACTTCCATTAACTCAGATTCACCTGTAGGATGGGTGATGTTTTATTAGTGAGGATTTTATCCTGAAATATTTTTGCTTCTTTTTTATCTATGGAAGTGATTAAATTGTTACATGGTGTATAAGATTTTAAGTTGAAAAACTGAGGGTTGCTGGAGGGGAGGTAGACAGGGAGATGGGTTAAATGGGTGATGGGTATTAAGGAAGGCACTTGTGATGAGCACTGAATGTTGTATGTAAGTGATGAATCACTAGATTCTACACTTGAAACTAATGTTACACTATATGTTAATTCACTGGAATTTAAATAAAAACTTGAAAAAAGTCTTTAAGTTGAATACAAAAGGGGAAAGGAGTGAGATACTTTTATAATTATGTGTAGTAGCATCTATTTTTTATGTAAGAGTACTCTTATAGGATTATATATATTCCTTTTTGCCCCTACCTTATTTCAAAAATGATTTAGACACTTAATAAAGAGAATGTTTTTAAGAGAAAATTTAGGGGTACCTGGGTAACTCAGTGGGTTAAGCATCTGCCTTTTGGCTCAGGTCATGATCTCTGGGTCCTTGGGATCAAGCCCTGCATTATTGGGCTCCCTTCTCAGTGAACCTCTGCCTCTCCCAATGCCCCTCCCTCCACTCACATATGTTTTTTCTCTCTCTCTCAGATAAATAAATAAAATCCCAAAGAAACAAGTAAATTTTACTTCTTGATATATATGAAGTTAAAAAAATTAAGTGGATGAAAAGATACAGCATCTGTTCCTGATTAAAATGCTTCAGAATATAAGGATAGAGGGAACACTCTTCAATTTCATAAAATCTATGAAAAACCCACAGTGAATATCATCCTCAATGGGGAAAAGCTGACAGCCTTCCCTTTGAGATCAGGAACACAACAAGGATGTCCACTCTCACCACTGTTGTTCAACATAGCACTAGAAGTCCTAGCAACAGCAATCAGACAACAAAAAGAAATAAAAGGTATTCAAATTGGCAAAGAAGAAGTCAAACTCTCTCTTCGCAGATGACATGATACTTTATATGGAAAACCCAAAAGAGTCCACCCCTGAAATTCCTAGAACTCATAGAGCAATTCAGTAGTGTGGCAGGATACAAAATCAATGTACAGAAATAAGTTGCTTTCTTTTTTTTTTAAGATTTTTTAAAAATTTTATTTGTCAGAGAGAGTGAGCACAGGCAGACAGAGTGGCAGGCAGAGGCAGAGGGAGAAGCAGGCTCCCTGCTGAGCAAGGAGCCCAATGTGGGACTCGATCCCAGGACGCTGGGATCATGACCTGAGCCGAAGGCAGCTGCTTAACCAACTGAGCCACCCAGGTGTCCCAATCAGTTGCTTTCTTATATACTAACAATGAAAATATAGAAAGGGAAATGAGAGAATTAATCCCATTTACTATAGTACGCAAGAACCATAAGATACCTGGGAATAAACCTAACCAAAGAGGTAAAGGATCTATACTCTAGGAACTACAGAACACTCATGAAAGAAATTGAAGAAGACACAAAAAGATGGAAGAGCATTCCATGCTCATGGTTTGGAAGAATAAACATTGTTAAAATTTCTATACTGCCTAGAGCAATCTATACTTTCAATGGCATCCTGATCAAAATTCCACCGGCATTTTTCAAAGAGCTGGAACAAACAATCCTAAAATCTGTATGGAACCAGAAGAGACCCCAAATTGCTAAGGAAATGTTGAAAAAGAAAAATAAAACTGTGGGCATCATGTTGCCTGATTTCAAGTTTTACTACAATTCTGTGATCACCAAGGCAGCATGGTACTGGCATAAAAACAGACACATAGACCATGAAACAGAGTGGAGAGCCCAGATATGGAACCTCAGTTCTATGGTCAAATAATCATTGACAAAGCAGGAAAAAATATCCAGTGGAAAGAAGTCTCTTCAATAAATGGTGCTAGGCAAATTGGACAGCTATGCATAGAAGAATGAAACTCGACCATTCCCTTATACCATACACAAAGATAAACTCAAAATGGATAAAAGACCTCAACATGAGACCATAATCTATCAAAATCCTGGAGGAGAATATAGGCAGTAACCTCTTCAACATTGGCCACAGCAACTTCTTTCAAGATATGCCTCCAAAGGCAAAAGGAACAAAAGTGAAAATGAACTTTTGGAACTTCATCAAGTTCAAAAATTTCTTCACAGCAAAGGAAACAGTCAACAAAACAAAGAGGCAATGGAATGGGAGAAGATATTCACAAATGACACTACAGACATAGGGCTGATATCCAAGATCTAAAAAGGACTCCTCAAACTCAACACACACAAAACAGAAAATCACGTCAAAAAAATGGGCAGAAGACATGAACAGACACATCTCTAAAGAAGACATTCAAGTGGTTGACAGATACATGAGAAATGTTCATCATCATTAGCCATCAGGGAGATTCAAATCAAAACCACATTGAGATACCACCTTACCCAAGTTAGAATGGCCAAAATTAACAAGACAGTTACCAACAAGTGTTGGAAAGGATGTGGAGGAAGGGGAACCCTCTTACATTATTGGTGGGAATGCAAGTTGGTGTGGCCTCTTTGGAAAACAGTGTGGAGATTTCTTAAGAAATTAAAAATGGAGGGGTGCCTGGGTAGCTCAGTGGGTTGGGCCTCTGCCTTCGGCTTGGGTCATGATCCCAGGGTCGGGGGATCAAGCCCCGCATCGGGCTCTCTGCTTGGCGGGGAGCCTGCTTCCTCCTCTCTCTCTGCCTGCCTCTCTGCCTACTTGTGATCTCTCTCTGTCAAATAAATAAATAAAATCTTAAAAAAAAAGAAATTAAAAATGGAGCTTCCCTATGACCCTGCAATTGCACTACTGGGTATTTACTCCAAAGATACAGATGTAGTGAAAAGAAGGGCCATCTGTACCCCAATGGTCATAGCAGCAATGGCCACAGTTGCCAAACTGTGGAGAGAACCAAGATGCCCTTCAAAAGATGAATGGATAAAGAAAATATGGTCAATATATACAATGGAGTATTATGCCTCCATCTGAAAGGATGAATACCCAACTTTTGTATCAACATGGACTGGACTGGAGGAGATTCTGCTGAGTGAAATAAGTCAAGCAGAGAGAGTCAATTGTTATGTGGTTTCACTTACTTGTAGGATAAAGAATAACATGGAGGACATTGGGAGAAGTGAGCTGGGAGAAATTGGAGAGGAAGACAAACCATGAGAGACTGGACTCTGAGAAACAAACTGAGGGTTTTGGAGGAGAAAGGTGTGGGGTTTGGGTGAGCCTGGTGGTGGGTACTATGGAGGGCACATATTGCAAGGAGTACTGGGTGTGGTGCATAAACAATGAATTTTGGAACACTGAAAAAAATTAAATTAAAGAAACAGACAAAAAATTAAAACATTATAAAAATGAAAGTTACTATGTCATGAAACATGCAAAAATGAAGTAAAAAGAAAGTGGTAGTTTCATTCAACTTATTTTTTCCATCGGTGTCCACAGTTAAATCAAGATATTTTGGGGTATTCATTCAGCATACCTCCATTTTCTGATTCTTGACATTAGGAAAGATAAGACTGAGAAAACAAGGGGGAAAGTGTTGGTCTGTTGAGGACCAGTCTACTGACAAGCAATAAAAACTGACTGAAGAAATTAATTCTGCACTGCATTATCAGTGTTAAACTAGGGAGTAATAAATGGGATAAATTTAAGTGAACTCATAATTGCTTTGAGAATTGGGAAAGACAGTTGGTATCTTTTTTTTTTTTTCTTCTGAAGGGATAGTAGTCCACACATAGTCAACATAGATGTACAGATCTCTTTTGAGAAAACTAATCTTTCTCAAAAGGCAACGATGCTTCAGGTTTTTTTCAATACTCTGTTGAAAGCAACATAAAACAAAACCAACAACCTGAAGCTGATTAGCAGACCAGGGAGAAAAGATGTAGCATACACCAATTTCAGAATATTTTTTGAAACCTGTTTTTCAAAAGAGAGAAAAAAGAGAAGTCATTTACAAAGTCTGCTTTGAAAACTTCTTTACTCATGATCTCTTCTTTAGCTTATTTTCTTTCCTTTCCCTTGGATACACTGAATGATTGACCTCACTCAGACACAGATGAGGAGAGAAGGGCCAAACTTAGCTCTGACAGTAATTAAAAAATAAAACAAGGAGGGGCGCCTAGGTGGTGCAGTTGTTTAAACATTTTGACTATTGATTTCAGCTCAGGTCATGATCTCAGGGTCATGAGATTGAGGTGGCCTTGGACTCCAAGAGCAGGGAGTCTACTTAAGTCTCTCCTTCTCTTTCTGTGCCTCCTCTTCTCCCTACTCCCACTCTCTCTCAAATAAATAAACTAGTCTTTAAAAAAATGTAACAAATGTAATGACATATGACCATATTGCCAGGACCACATATATAATCAATGAGTGCTTACTTTGTGCTAGGCATTATGTTTGATGCAAACACACACACACACACCACACACACACACTTAATCCCTATGATGATCGTAAAGATACTATCATTCCCATCTGACATAGGAGAAAGCTGATGTATATAGAGGTTTAGAAATGAGATGTCAAGTGGCAGCTTCAGTTTAGATGCTAAAGTGATACGTACTTTAATTTTTTAAAGGATTTTATTTATTTATTTGACAAAGAGTGACACATTGGGAGAGGGAACACAAGCAGGGGGAGTGGGAGAAGAGAAGCAGTCTCCCTGCTGAGCAGGGAGGCCGATGCGGGTCTCCATCCCAGAACCCTGGGGTCATGACCTCAGTCGAAGGTAGATGCTTAACAACTGAGTCACCGAGGTGCCCCTAAAGTGATATGTACTATATCAAAGGGCATTTGAGGCATCCTCCATGCAGGTGGTCTTAAATCCCCTATGAATCTAAAATCTGTCCTAAATGTAGAGGGTATACAAAAGGTTGGGTCATTGGAGATGGGGTAGGGGAGGATTTTTGAAGATTTCTCAGAGCTTTGACTATTATCCCCTCCTCACAGGGTCAGAATTGGAGATGTTTCCTCCTTGGAACTGAAAAAGAATCGACGAGTGAGGTGGAGAGGAGGCTGGAGAGATGGCAAGAGCCAGATCATGCAAACATTCTATTTATCTCCTAAGGATAGTGGGAAGTTGTGAAGTATTTTACACAGCAGGACGGCATACTCACAAGTTCACTTCTGCTACTCTGTGCAGAGTGTTATTCTCTGCAGCCAAGACTGAGAGCAAGGGGGCCAGTTGGTAGTGGTGGCCGTGGACCTGCTGAGAGCTGACAGCCTGGACCAGCAGGGGAGCAGCTGTAGTGATGGACCTAGTGTGCATTTTGTGAAAGAATCAACGGAATGAGTTAATGGAGTAGATGTGGAGGTGAGAATAGAAGCTGATTTTTATGGAGCAAATTTAATTTAGAAGAGTAGACAGTCACTTCTGGGTTCTCTGAAGCAACAGCATCTTTAGGTTCAATCAATCACTGAAATCAACTCAAATAAAGGTATTTAATGTCCCTTTTTAGGTAATTAAAAGAGGAATTATAAAGGAAAGCATTTTCCTTATAATCCCCAAAATGCCTATATAATTTACATAATTCAGTCCCTGTTATTCATCACTAGTGGCACATGATTTTCTTTAGGGAAATCTGTTTATTGTTGGAATTGCCCACCGAACATGACATCATTACCTTTGGAAAGATTAGAAATGGAATTTAGAATATTTTCATGTATATCTTTTATAAATAAGAAAAGCTGAGACAAGACCAATCACACATACACAGTTCATTGGTTGTCAAAGAGCTCAGGGATCCGGACCCCATCAGATCTTTTCCTATCATCATCAAAGCACAAGATGACACTGACAAAACTTGTCAGATGTCAATGTCAAGATGCCTGCAGTGGTGGTAAGCCAAGATCAAGAATGCTGCAGGTCAAAACTATGAGAGAGAGAGAAAGAGAACGTTCAGGTTCGTAGGCTGGATTAAGGTACAGTCAGAAAGATAGGAGGAATGGTAAATTTTGGCTGCTGGAGTTAACCAGTTTGGTCTAGCTCCTTTGCTCTTTTTATATAACTCTTAGGGATTTGTTCTGCTGCTAATTTGCCTCCACCCACCTTTCTCCTTTTTACTTTCTTGTTCAATTTAAACATGTAACTTGCACTGATTTGTTTTTGGTAGTAACTAATTCAGCACTCCGAGCCCTTCCTGAAATCATTATTTCTCCCCAATGAGACACTGCTAGAGTATATTTTTCTAAGAAGAGCTGGAAGATCCTTTTATCCTGCATAATCAGACTTGCTACACAGGTCCCCTTTATATATATAGCAGGGTACATTCTCATTGTTACCTTCACATAAAATAATGTATATATTACTTTATTATATTATATATAATAGTATATAATTACATATAGTGTCTGTATTATAATGTTTTAATTCAGTTATATTAATCATATGATTGATTATATGACTAATTAATCATAACCACCAGAGCTTCTCATTCTCTGACTTGATTTTATTTTTTTATTATGTTCAATTAGCCACCATATAATACATCATTAGCTTTTGATGTAGTGTTCAATGATTCCTTAGTTGCATGTACCACCCAGTGCTCATTACCACACGTGCCTTCCTCAATACCCATCACCAGGCTTCCCCATCACCTCCCCCAATCCTGAAACCCTAAGTTTGTTTCCTGGAGTCCATTGTCTCTCATAGTTTGTCTCCCTCTTTGATTTCTTCAGTTTTCTCTCCCTTCCCTATGGTCTTCTGTGCTGTTCCTTATGATTTTAATTAAGATTTGGTTATTACAAATTACTGATGTGCCTCAGTTCAGGAAAACCCTTTCTTCTTTCTTGGCTCCCTCTCTGCCTACTTTCCTGTCTTCCGCCTTGTTTCTTTACTTCTGTATTCCATCCATGCATTCAATAAATGTTGAATGCCCTCTGTGTGCTATGCATTGGGCTGCAGGCTTGTGATTTAATAGTGAAAAAGACAGATATAGTTCTTTTCTTATAGCTCTTATAAGTAGTAGGAAAATATCTATTAAACAAAATAATTTCAGATATTGATAAGGTTTAGGAGGAAAGTTATCAAGAAGCTGTGTGAGAAAACAATGGAGCATGATTCTGCATAGAGTTCCCAGGGACAGCCTTTCTGAGGAAATGATGTCCTCATTGAAAGCGAAGGATATATTTCAGGGGAAGTGTTCCCATCAGAAGAATATCAAGTGGGAAGGCAGCTATAACCCAAATGGTCTTTAGTGTGATCTAGAAGATGATGTCCCTTCCTCAAGACATTGCTGGATAATTACTATAATAAATAGACAAATATGTGAAGAAACCGCATGTGAGTTAAAACCTTTTAGGGGCGCCTGGGTGGCTCAGTGTGTTAAAGCCTCTGCCTTCGGCTCAGGTCATGATCCCGGTGTCCTGGGATCGAGCCCCGCATCGGGCTCTTTGCACTGCATGGGGCCTGCTTCCTCCTCTCTCTCTGCCTGCCTCTCTGCCTGCTTGTGATCTCTGTCTATCAAATAAATAAATAAAATCTTTAAAAAAAAAAAAAACCTTTTATAATTTCAGTATATACCCTGTACAATCTTGTATTGCTGGTTGACATTAGCCCTGACCAAAGGTGGGAAAGAAGTTCATATACTCATGGAACTAAATGATGCCTCATGATTCTGGATTCAATTTAACATGATGAAGTGAGAGACAGGAGTCATGGTTGGGAAGGTTTGCTGTTGTTGTTCATTTGTTTTGTTTTGTTTTTCCAAGCAATGCAATGTCAGAGCATTGAAAGTAAATTTCTGCCATTCTGCTCACTTTACCTTCGTGGCTGCAGGATGGCTGCAGTGTCTTCATGTGGAACATACGTACACAATTCATTGCAGAAGCAAGAAATAGCAAACAGCCAGGGAAAAGAATTTTCTGTTTGACTGCTTCCCTCTCCTCCTCCCATTCTACTCTTCTTCTCTTGCTCCTCTTCCTTCTTCAATTCAAGGAGGAGACTTTCCATTAGCCCCCCAGTAGGCTTCATCTTATGCTTCTTGGCCAGAATTAGTCACTTGAATATACTTCTGAGAGGGATCACCTCTCTGACATCAAGAGATACCCACCTCAACCTACTTCCAAGACTTACCATTACATTTACAAGGAAGATACCAGAATAGTGCCTGCTAAATCCTTAAGGCCTTAGAAAGGAGTCTAGAGCAATCAGAAGGTTCTAAGTGAAGTTCCCAAGACAAGTTACACCATATAATGTGTGTTTTAATGAGATACTGCTGAGAACTTAATGGTGAACGTATCAAAAGGCACAAAAGGAGTAGCCGAAAGACAGGTTAGAAAGCATCTTGAGAAGTTCTGCTGAGAATCCAAGGTCACCTACCCTGAGGTAGCAATAGAAGAAATTATGGAAAAGAGGTAATGCAACCAGGAAGACAGAGCAAGGATATAGCCCTGTTTATCTTGCATGTCTGTCTTTTGAATTACAGATGGGCAGGGGCTCAGTCTGTTGAGTTTCCAGCTCTTGTTTTCAGCTCAGGGTCCTGGGATGGAGCCCTGAATTGGGCTCCCCGCTCAGCAGGGAATCTACTTGTCTCTTTCTCTGCCATTCATCTCACTTGTGTACTCTCTCTCTCTCAAATAAATAAATAAATATTAAAAAAAATAAGAATTAGAGATGGACACAGACTGCTGAGCTCTATTATTATTAGAAGAGAAAGATGAACTATTATTTACACCTTATTTTCCTGTTATGTAAAGAGATGCTGTAAATCAAATAAAATCAAATGATTTTTCCTTTGCATCAGAGATAGTTTTCCAGTTTTTAAGAAAATTTTTCAAAATCTTTGACTTAACCAAAGCTCATGACTTATCACCAAATCTTATGACTTGTCTGCTCTCTTATCTTTTCTTGGTCCTTTTTCTTCCCATCCTTTTCTCTCTCAAGTGGCACCTCTCAAAGCCTCTCAAACCATCCCCACTCAGTTTCTGGAGGTGAAGTAGTTGAAACTTCGGCCGAAACTGCTACGGCAGTGTGCAAAAGGTCCAGTTTCTCAAGGAGCACGCTCTTATTAAGCTCCTATTGACTTTGGAAGGATAAGAGAAGCTCTGTGTAAAAATGGCAGCCTGCTGTAAATCTCTGCTCCCTGTGTGTCTTGAACATCCATGTCAAGTGTGCTGAATTTATGGACAAAATCCACACTCTTCTTCCTGATGGCAGTACGGAAACTTGAGAGCTACAGATGAACAGGCTGTGTTTGGTTCTGCCTTCTACATCAGCAACTTGCCTCTTAGTTCACCTTAATAATCTTTACAGTTGATGGTGTAAAAAGGCTTGGTTTTGGCTACTGAGCTGAAGCCCAAAGCATTAGCAATGTAAGCATTTTATTTAGTGGCATTTACTTAGAAGAGTGAGATAGCTATATGGTTATGTATTCTTTTAGGGTTACTTCTTTAAACTATTTGTGAACATAGTTGGAAAGTTTTATACTGTCTTTTAGAAGGCACAAGAAACAGTGCAGAACTTCAAGACTGATAGAGCTTTCCAGAGAGCACCCAGACTGGTCCTCTGGCCAGAGCAGAACCAGAAAAACTTTCAGAGTAATAGATTTTGTTTATTCTTGCTGATAAGATTTTAAAATATCTGCCCTTAATATCTTGTTACTGACAGTTTTAATGTGTGGTTTTTTTGGTTGTTTTTTGTTTGATTGTGGGTTTTTGTTGTTGTTTTTTACTTTAGCTAGAATTTGCAAACAGTATTTTAAGCAAACCATTTAATGTATTTTGTCAGATGGGAGTTCTAATGAAACCTCAACTTTGCAGTCAGGTGCAGAATATTTTCCTTACCTAGTAAGTCCTCTAATGCTCCTTGACAGTTCCTACCTCATCCCACATGCAGAGGAGGCCATTGTAGTGTTTTTAATCACTATGAATTAGTTTTGCCTGTTTTTGAACTTTGTATGACTCATAGTTACTCTTTGATGTTTATATTCTTTCAACATAGTATTTTCAGCCATGCATTTTTTAAAGATTTTATTTATTTATTTGACAGAGAGAGAGAGAGCACAAGCAGGGGGAGCAGCAGAGGGAGAGGGAGAAGTAGGTTCCCCGCTGAGCAAGGACCCTGATGCGGTACTTGATCCCAGGACCCTGGGATCATGACCTGAGCCGAAAGCAGAGGCTTAACCCACTGAGCCACCCAGGTGCCCCAGTCATGTATGTTATTGTATCAATAGTTTACTCATTTTTATGAGCTAAATGGTATTCCACTGTATAAATACAACCCCACTTGTTTATACATTCTCCTTTTGGTCAACATTTGGGTTGTTTACATATATTTACTATTAGAAATAAAGCTGTAAGGAACATTTTTGTGTTGATCTTTTGGTGGATATGTTTTCATCACTTCAGTAAATGAGATTACTTGGTCATGGGGTAGATATACAGTTAAAATATAAGAAAATACCAAGCCATTTCCAAAGTGGTTATAACATTTACACTGCCACCCAAAGTTTTAGAGAGTTTCTATTACTCTCCATTCTTTCACAACGTTTGGTGATGGTCTTGGTTTTTAGTTTTAGCCAGTCTAGTAGGAATGAATTGATATCTAGTTGTGGATTTAATTTTCATTTCTCTGAGGAATAATGATGGTGATTCCTTTTTGTGTGCTCAATAACCACTCATATATTTTCTTTTGTGAAGTGTGTATTCCTGCCTTTTTCCCATTTTTATTGTAATTTTTAAAGTTAGTCTTTTGTGGGAAATTTTTATATATTCTGAATATAAGCTCTTTGTCAGATATATGCAGTGAGTATATTTTCTCCCAGCTTATGGTTTACTTTTCATTTTCTTAGTGTTGTCTTTGGACAGGGTGCTTGGGTAGGCGGTGAAGCACCTGAGTCTTGATTTCAGCTCAGCTCTTGATCATAGGGTTTTGGCTCCAAGCCCCATATTGGTCTCCATGACCAGTATAGAGCCTACTTATAAAAAAAATTGGGGTGCCTGGGTGGAACAGTAGGTTAAGCCTCTGACTCTTGGTTTCAGATCAGGTCATGATCTAAGGTTTGTGAGATTGAACCTGGAGTTAGGCTCCTCACTTAGCACAGAGTCTACTTGAGATTCTCTCTGCCTCTCCCTCTTCCTCTCCCACTTGTACCTTCCTCTCCCTAAAATTATAAATAAATCTTTATAACTCTTTAAAAAATTGTCCTTGGATGAACAGAAGTTTCAAATTTTGATTAAGTCCAAATTATCTTTTTTTTCTGTTATGGTTAGTTAACACATAAAATTCAATATATCAATTTACTGGATCCATTTTTACCCCTATTTTTCATCAGAATAAAATTCCAAATTATGTGTAATTCACCTAACCAGAAATCTTTACTAGTCAAAACTTTTTATGATACTTCACTAATTGGAAAAAGAAGACAAACTTCTGTTATCAGCACTGTAGTCTCCATTCATATAGAACTACTTTCAACTACAAACACATAGCAAAGCTGTATAAAAAATAACCAAAACATTAATTTCCCTGCAACTGTAAAAGAAAAGAAGGAAAATTCCTACCTACCAAGGAGACAGGGTAACAAGCAAAACCTCAAAGCCAGAATAGTAAGAATGCAAGTTGATGCTTAGACACTGAGCAAAAGGTTAGGAGTGAGTGCAGTGGACACTGACTTTAGTGGCTAGAGGCTGGGCCATGGAAGCTCTTGTAGGAGATGATATTGCTCAGGGCCCATGCAAAGTCATGAGATAAAACAAAACTACACAATTTTGGGACACCTGGGTGGCTCCGTTGGTTGAGCGGCTGCCTTCGGCTCAGGTCGTGATCCCAGCGTCCTGGGATCGAGTCCCACATCGGGCTCCTTGCTTGGCAGGGAGCCTGCTTCTTCCTCTGCCTCTGCCTGCCACTCTGTCTGCCTGTGCTCTCTCTCTCTCTAACAAATGAAAAAAAAAAACTACACAAATTTGAAAATGCTCTGTGAAATGGAGACTAGAAAATTCTACCTTTTTAAGCTTTTCCCTTTTGGGAGTCTGATTGGGAAAAAATCTACCACAAAGAAAAAGAAAACACTGAAAAGCCTAAAGCATGAACAATACAAAGGCATACTGAAATCCAAGCTGAGATATTAACATAACTACTTGGGATGTTCCTGGACATTCGGTGAAAGTAAATGCAGAAGGTCTCTGTAGAGGACACTTTCCCCAATCAGAACAAGCAGTATTTCCCACCCCCAACAAAAACAGCAACAGCAAAAATGAAAGAAAACTAAAAAAAACTTTATGGAAGATTATCTCATACCTAAAAATCTTCAAATACATTGGGAAATAGTCTACAGGAGAAAAACTAAATGGACATATTAAACAAGGGTTATATTTTTTCTCAAGATTAAGAAGGTGAAAAAATAGAAAAATGTAAGTATACACTGTGTATTTAAAATGACGAGACATATAAAGACATATAAATTACACACAGCACGATGAAATAATAGAATACTATAAATAAAGAAGTAGCAGTTTAAAAAAAATCTAGAGATGAAATATGTAGGATTCATAGATGATCAGATTAATCTGAAGAGTCTAGTAGTAAACTGAAAAACAGATCTGAGTAAGTCCTTGGGATCATAGCAAAAAAAAAGATTAAGAAATGGGAAATATGAGAAAAAGATGAAGTAATAGTGGGTAAAATAAAAAATTCCTACATATGCCTAATCGGTTTTCTAAAAGACGAACATAGAAAAGGGGGAGAGCCCATGCTAAGAGATAATATCTGAAAATTTCCATGAATGACTGCAAATCCAGATCCCAGGATAAAGAAGCACTTCAAATCTAAAGCAATATATTTAAATTAGACCACTGCATGCATCACTGGAAATTTGAAAAACCACAAAAAACTAAACACAGCAGAAAGTTATGAGGGCCAGTAGAAAAGATGACTTACCCAGAAAAAAAAAATCTGAGGCTAAATGTAATTTTCTCTCTTATAACACTAATGACCAAACATGAGAGAATAGTATATTTAAAATACAGAGAGATAATATGGAGATTATTACCCTGCAAAGCTGTCATTTAGCACAGAAGTGAACTAAAGATATTCTAAACAAGAACTAAGACAATTTACTGAGTACTGAATCTCAGTGAAAGAGGTAGTAAAAAAATGCACTCCTGTAAGAAGGGAAACAAATAGAGAACACTAGACCTTGGTAATGAGGTTATTTAACATCAGCTCAGATACACCTATTAAGAATAGAAATACTAAATATATTTTCCAAATACATAGAAGGAAAAAGGGGAATAAAGAAAATTTGATTAATCTCATAAAGGCAAGAAGAAGGAAAAATTAGCCAAGAAAACCAAAGAAAAGAGAAAGCATAAAATAAAATGATAAGTATAAATCTAAGTGTATCCAAAATCATAAGAAATAAACAGATGAAACATATTTAAAAGCAGATTGCTAGATAAATAAAAAGCCCCAAATATCATTTTTTAACTTTGAGATATACACAAAATTATATGATTTATGATTTCCAAAAATGTGGTAGAATATAAAAGACATGGTTTGCAGGGAGACACATGATCTTCCAACTATTAATTATATCTGAGGAGAGATAAGCTGCTTCAATTAACTCTGTGATGTTTTATTCCTTAAAAAAAGAAAAAAGTCCAAATTAAATATGGCAAAATATTTGCATTTTTATTCCAGAGTATGTAAAACCCTAGTCATTTAAGAAATAATCTGTTCTGTCTATTCTGTTCTTACCTCAATAGAAAATTGAACTGTTTTAGGAAAATTTTTGACAAGGGCTCAAACAAAATAAATTTTCTTGTTAATCTAGAGTTAAATAGAAGTTAAATTAACCATAGCTTTGCATTTTTTGAAGATTCAGACTTTTGGAAAATTTTCTGTAAATATAAGTGGATTATATATACACCTGGGTCTCTAACTCATCCAGTGTATTTAGTTCTGCCAATAAAACTTCCTATGAAATGCAATGTTAATAAAATGTACAGGAGAAAACACATTTTTTTCCTGTAAGTATAAATGCCCAATTCACACTTGCTATTTTTAAAATTTCTTTTTAAGTCTTCAGAATTTTCAGTATGACAGTGATTTTATATTTTTAATGATAATGTGACTTTGCACAGAGACACTTGAGAAGAAAGTTCCACTGCATTTCTTCTTTTGATAAATTATTCCCATGGCCAGTACAGCTGTGAGCTGTGTTCTTGGATTGTGAGGGGTATTTGAATAATTATTCTGTCGATTGAAGCTTTGATAATTTCCCATGTACTGCACAGCAGGTCATATAAGAGTGATATAAGGTGTTAAAATTTTACCTTGTGCTACACATTTGGTTTGTCCTGTACTACTGACTTTGGTTTTTAGTGATAGATTTCTCCAAGAAAGTCAGGCACCGGGAAAACTGATTCACGACAACCAAAACCACTAAAGACAACATACCAATGACAACAGAACAGAACACTACCTTCAAGATGCATGGTAGGGAATGCTGGAAACCTACTCTCTTTCCTCAAAAAAAGGAAGAAATTCTCCTGAGAGAGGCAGCTGCTTAATGATTATGTAAGATTAGATCTGGAAAGGAGGGAGGGAGGGAAGGAGGAAGAAAGGGTGAAATAGAGAGAGAAAAGAGAGAGGGAGAGAGAGAGAGAAAGAAGGGGAGGGGGGCCATCATGTGTCAAGTACTTAACTGATTTGGGCATGTATGCAACCCATGCTGGAAATGGGACTATCCTCCTTTCACTTGCTTTTATTATCTTATTTGTGTCAAAATGTGTTTATCATTGCCGATGTTTTATAAGGAGTTTGGATTTGGAATATGGAACAAAGTCTGGGTCAGAATAAGGGTGTCTGAATTTATATAAGGGGTATAAAGGAAAGTTGTGGAAATGAGAAGACCAAGGAAAAAAAATTGAAAAGTAGACTTAGAAGAGTTGATATAGGAAGGAGTCTGGGTGGAGTCTGCATTATTTCTGATCAAGAAATGGGTGCCCCTTCCTTCTTGCGTGATGTATGTATGCTTCATAGCCTGTTGCGATCCTTAAAGGTGAGGACTTTTTGTTGTGTCCCATTGGAAGGCTATTGTTAGTACTAACTAAAATGGTAAGATTAGCTGTTAGTAAATATAATGTTAGTTGCTACAATAAACAATCCCCTAGGTATCTGGGGCTTAATACAATAAAAGTTTCTTCCTCTTGTATGAAGTTCAACACTGATTTTATGGTCGATGGTGGGTCTTTTCTGAGCAGTGATTAAGGAGTTCAGGTTCCTTCCATTTTGTGGTTTTGCCATTTCAACTTCTGGTTTTCAAGACCTCTTTATTGATTTACCTCATATCAGAGGGTGGAGGATGGGGACCATTCATGAGAATACTTAGATCAAGCTGGAAGTCGCATATATTATTTCTATCCTGGCCACACCAACTGCAAGGGATGCTGGGATAAACGGTCTTATCATGAACTTTGTTTGCAAGAAGGAGAAACTGTCTTGGAAGAAATCTCCCAAACTTTCAAGTCTGTATTCCTGTGTCCTCACTGATGTCTGGCATTCTACAATAAAGCATCATTGAATTAGTTCTAATGTTTGTTGCCATATAATTAAGAGAAGCAGGAATTTGGGACATTGATGGTTATTTATACCTTACTATAAATGATTGCTTTGTATTAATTTATGAATCATAACCCATTAGTATGTTTGAAATTAATTTAATGTTAATTATAACCTGCATTTAAAAAAGATGAAAAAGAAGAGGAATAAAAAAGAATAAAACAGAATAAAAAAAATCACAGTGCATTATATAAAGTTCAGGTAAGAATTGCTTTGTATAGGATGCCTGGGTGGCTCAGTTGTTGAGCATTTGCCTTTGGCTCAGGCCATGATCCCAGAGTCATGGGATCAAGTCCCATATCAGCTTCTTGCTCAGTAGGGAGCCTGCTTCTCTCTCTGCCTGACGCTCCCTTTGTTTGTGTGCTCTCTCTCTCTCTCTCTCTCCTTCTGAGAAATAAATAAAATCTTAAAAGAATTGTTTTGTATAACTTTTGTGCCAATTATATATATATAATATTTGTATTATAACATGGGTACTACGTAATTACATATATATAATTAAAATAAAAGTTATATGTTTCTATCTATACATATATATGGGTTATTAAGTTGGCTTTAATAATACATATTTCTTCCTGTGGTTGCCTAAAAAATGTACAGTAGTAGTGGAACTAGTTTACTACATCTTCTCATACAAGGTAGCTCTTCAGGTGGACTTGGGAAATAAAATGAACCTATCCTACTTCAGTTTTGCTTGGGGTTGTACGGGGTGAACGAAAGGATAATAAATTCCAGTATAACCTGAATTTCCTTTCTTTCTTTCTTCTTTCTTTCTTTCTTTCTTCCTTTCTTTCTTTCTTTCTTTCTTTCTTTCTTTCTTTCTTCTTTCCTTCTTTCTTTCTGTAAGTGACAATAACAGGGTAGGAAATTCATGAAACATCCTAAGAAATCAGCACGTCTCTACACAAGGATGAGTTGGTGGCAGACTTAAAACTTAATTCTCAATCTGTTTGCCTTCTGTCAGTTTCAGACAGATAACTTTTTTTTTTAAATCGTTGTTTCAAGAAGTGTCAATATACATGCATAGTATCAGTCCTGTCGTCTAAAGTTCTTTAGATAAGCAGGTGGTTTTGGACCTTGCCTGCAGCAAAAGCCTTTGATCATTTAGGGGCTACTGATGTACCGTAGGCAGCTGAAGTTAAACGGTTATTTGTAGTCATTTAGATATACACCTTTATACTATACCTTTAATCTTTTTGCACTTATAATAGGCTCACAGTATGAGAATATTTGAAAAGATTTTTCCCCCACAGTTATACTTCACCTTTTTCTTTGTGGGGACATACACACTGTTTCTGTTTTTTTGGCTTTTTGTGTTTTGTTTTTTTTCCTGTATGAATGTAATTGAGATTATACATAAGCATGAATATTTGATAAATATAATGATAGACAAACCTAGTAAAATCATTTGACATGGTTTCTACTAGAAGCTTAATGTAGCAGTTTCTATTTGGATTTAACTTTTTAACCTAAAATTTGGAGTTCTCAGGCATCCTAGAATGCTAAAGATGTCTCTTTCCCTCCATATATGGTTTATGAAAAATGGAATATAGTGTATGAAGTGGTTAAAGAGGAGGCAAACACAAAACCAAAGGACCGGTTGGTTTGGTCGCCACTCTCAGATTTTCCCAGTTCATAGGGATGAGCAGCTCCAGACGCAGTGATACCACAACAGATTCCTACGGAGTATTTGAGTGTGTGGAGGGTCGCAAGCACGCTGCTGATTCTGGAGTAGGGGGAGCAGAATGAGTTCATCCAGGAACTTCTAGTCTTGTGGTTGCCTGAACTAGGAGAAAAATGAATGAGTTTTGGACACAAAGAGAACTGTTCTTGAATCCTGGCTCTGCCACGTTTTCTAGCTTCGACTATCAGCTAATTATTTAGTTTTTCTACAAATTAACTTTCTTCCTTGTAAAGCCAGAATGATGATAATTTATCAGCCAGGAATGTTTAGTGTCACTGACAGAGCTCAGATTGGCTTAAACAGAAATAGAGGTGGTTATTTTGTTTGGTTTTGTTCTTTTTTGTTTGTTTTTGTTTTTTTGTTTGTTTTGTTTTTTGAGTCATCGGATAGAAAACCCAAAGGAGTTTTCTCTCCTCAGAGAGGAGCTGCTGATTCAGGGTCATGCGTCTTCAAGGTTCCAGCTCTCTTTCTCTGCATTTCTCGGTTTTGCTGTTATCTTCTTTTGAGTTGGGGCATCATACACATTGTAGTTGCACACTAAATAAACCAGAAAAGAGGACAAGTGAAAAAGCAGTTCCCACCGAAGAGTAGGAAATAAACTCGAACCCTCCCATAAAAGGCTCTTCTTGCAATAAATTTGATCACATGACAGCCTCTGAAAAAAGTCACAGTGGTCACAGGAGTGGAGTAAGCTGTTAGGGTCCTTCCAGAAATGGAAGGTCAGACCATCCTGTGAATAATTTCTGGCTAAGATGTGCTTTCTCCAAAAGAAATACAGGTTTTGTTTGGAGAAAAATGTTGGGGAGGCCAGTATCTGCTAGATACCTCTTGACAACCCTGCATCCCATATGTTCTTCTTCCCATAAAGGTACACTGAGGCTTATGGCAGATGTACCCATCCCGTCTCTCCTCCAAGGACGCCATTCAAACCCACATCCCTGAGTGGGAGAGTTAACACAGTGAGGATGCCTGGGTGCCTGTCAGTTAAGCCTCTGCCTCTGGCTCAGGTCAGGTCCTGGGATTGAGCTCCAGCCTGACTGGGCTCCAGTCCTGCACTGGGCTCCCTGCTCAGCAAGGAGGTTTGCTTCTCCCTCTCTCTTAAATAAATAAATAAATACATACATCTTAAAATAAAAAAAAGAGTTAACAAATGGACTTGGTGGTTCAACACTAACATATATTTAGGAGGGTTTGCTGTGTGACTGACCCTTGGCCAACTCCTGGGAACAGCTCCTGGGGATGTTTCCCCTGTTACTAATGAATATGTTTGTTCTGTCTACCTGGGGCACCCAGCCAGGCCATATCAACTTGTTAAGACAGCTTGTGTAGACTTCTGGTGGACATTGGTTTCCTTCTAAGGGGTCTTAGTTTCAGAAATCATGGCTGGCCATGCATGTAAATGAGCCCACATAGTCAGGCCCCAGTAAAAGTCCTGTGCTCAGGAAGGCCTCCTTGGTCAGAACTTGTCCCAGTTCTTTCTTGGAGGAACAGTGCATCTTGTGTGATTCCTTGAAAAAGGGCGCTAGGAACCTGTGCCTAGCTCCTCACAGACTTTGCTCAAATGTCTTTTCCCCCTTGCTGATCCTGCCTTGGATTTTTTGCTGTAACAAATATTAGTTCTGGATTTTGTGAGTCCTAGGGAATCACTGAAAGTGTGAAACAACCAAATTGCATCATTCAGATCCAAAACACGGCTTCTCTAGGTTAGTTGTTGGCAAATATATATATATATTTTAAGTGCCCAATCTTAAATACACTTTGCAAGTAATAGTACTGTGACAATGACCTAACTCTGTAAGCTGTTACAGTGCAGCTGTAGATAATTCATAAACAGATGGATGTGGCCATTTCAAGACAATCTTTTTATAAAGGCAGGTGATGGGGAGTGGGCAGATTTGGTCCAAGCACTGTATGTAGTTGGTTGACTGTTGCTGTAGGTAGTGGGTCCTATTCTTGGCTTGTTCAAATCTAACTTCCTGTAGTGTGATGATCTGAGCAAATTTAACTTGGAAGTTCAGCTTCTTACCATGCAATCAATGTACAATGGGGGATAACACATACAGATATATATTAATTAATGGTGCATAACACACATGTTTTCTGCTGGGCCCGCATCCCATAGATTCCTTGACTTGGGAGTAAATCTCAATCAGCCCATCTGGTGCTTCTCTACCCCCTGGGAAGCAGCTCCCTTATCCGTGGTCACTGTTATCACTGCTTGGGTGGGATTTGGGTGGTATTTACCATTAGGGCTTCACACAGCACGTTTTCTCAGGGCAAAGGCTGAGAATTGCCTTGAGGGGTAGAGTCATCAACATCCCTAATTTCTCACTAACTGGTTGAAGGTTTTGTCCTCAAACTATTTCCTTAATACTTTAATTGAATTTTAAGCAGACTTTAAATTCCTTTTAATGAACTTCAAAGGATAGTAAACAAAACAAAGGATATTACTAGATAATGGTCTCTGGAGTGTGTAACTTGGCCTGAGAAATTTATTTCCCAGAAATAGGTGCTGGTTAATGGCCTCTGCCTTGTTCTCTTTTTGCAAGCCACTCAGAGCAATAGGTCAATGTTTAGGGGGTTGGGGAGTCACTCATCTATATCTTTGCAATAAGAGGAGATTGTCCCCTTTGCATGTAGTAATGAACAAGAGTTTTCTTGGGAGTTCCCGAGGCAAAAAGACTTGCCTCAGTTCCCAGTATTATCACTTGGTAATATCTCTTCCCCATGATTTTTATTGCCACTGACTTTAGCATGGGCTGCTAATTCAGTTTTGTTTTTTTTTTTTTTTCCTATCTGTGCAAA
Source organism: Taxidea taxus jeffersonii (assembly GCA_003697995.1). Lineage (NCBI taxonomy): Eukaryota > Metazoa > Chordata > Mammalia > Carnivora > Mustelidae > Taxidea > Taxidea taxus. The sequence continues at coordinate 33,286 of ML108164.1, read as the reverse complement.
GTCAACTTCTAGTCAATTTTGATTGCTTGGAGCAGATCAAAAAGATCACTCAGAGGACAGTAAGCGTTCTTTTTTTTTGGACCAGATTATTCTCTTTTCTATAGGTCCTTATAGAAGAGTACTTTGGTCTCCTCATCAATGAAATGGAGATAAAAATTGTAGCTGTAGAGGGGGAGTCAAGATGGCGGAGAAGTAGCAGTCTGGGACTACATCAGGTAGCAGGAGACCAGCTAGATAGCTTATCAAACCATTGTGAACACCTACAAATCCAACAGGAGATCGAAGAAAAGAAAAGCAGCAATTCTAGGAATAGAAAATCGACCACTTTCTGAAAGGTAGGACCAGCGGAGAAGTGAATCCAAAGCAATGGGAAGATAGACTGTGGGGGGAGGGGCCGGCTCCTGGCAAGTGGCAAAGCAACGGAGCACAAAATCAGGACTTTTAAAAGTCTGCTCCACTGAAAGACATCGCTCCAGAGGCTAAACCAGGGTGAAGCCCACGCACAGAAGGATCGGGGGTGTTTGAGTGTCACAGAGCTCCCAGCTATTAGAGCAGGGAAGCCGGCTACAGAGACAAAGCCGAGGAGTGAGCTCTCAACTTGGGGTTACCTTGAACTGGTCACAGGCTGCATGAGCTTAGAGTGTGGCCAGAGACCAGGGAGAAAAGAGTGATTGAGCGCTTTTCTCCAAGCATGGCCAGAGAAACTCTGTGGAAAGCGTTCAGGAAACAAAAGCACCCCAAAGTGGATTACTTAGCCTGGCCCCTGGTAAGGGCAGGGCAATTCCACCTCCGGCAAAGACACTTCAGAATCACTACAACAGGCCCCTCCCCCAGAAGATCCAGAAATCCAGCTAAGACCAAGTTCACTCACCAAAGAGAACAGCAGAATTCCAGAGGAGGAGAAAGCAAAGCATGGAATTCAAGGCTTTCTCCCCAAGATTCTTTAGTCTTGCAGTTAATTAATTTTTTTTCCTTTTTTTTTCTTCTGCTAATTTTTTTTAACTTTTACCCTTTCCTCTTTTAATGTTTTTTTCAAGTAGTTTATCTTAACAATAACTTTAAAAAATAAATAAATAACAATAATCTTTTTTGAACCTTCATTATTATAATCATATTTATCCTTCATTGTATCTAACTTTATTTTTTACATACACATAGTAGGGTTTTTTCTTCTAAAAAATTTGGGGTACAGCTTCTCCTAATAGATCAAAATATACCCTAAATCTAGCTCTGGGCTTGTTCTAGTCTCTAGCCCAAGCAAATTTTCTCCACTTTCTTTTTCTTAATTCTCCCACCAACTTACTTTATCAACCTCTTTTTTAGAAATTAAAAAAAAAGTTTCTCATCTTTATAGGCATACTCCATCCCTTCATTGTGTCTACCCTTATATATATGTTTTTCATTCTTTAAAATTTTGGGAGGTAGTTTCTTCTTCTTTTTTTTTTTTTTAAAGATTTCATTTATTTATTTGACAGAGAGAGATCACAATTAGGTAGAGAGGCAGGCAGAGAGTGTGTGGGGGGGAGCAGGCTCCCCGCCGAGCAGAGAGCCCAATGCGGGGCTCGATCCCAGGACCCTGGGATCATGACCTGAGCCGAAGGCAGAGGCTTTAACCCACTGAGCCACCCAGGTGCCCCGGGAGGTAGTTTCTTCTAAGGGCACCAAAATACTCCCGTAATTAAGTGGGTGACCCTGTTCTAGTCACCAGTCTAACAAAAAATATATACATATATATATTTTTTTAAATATTTTTTCTTTATTTGTTTTTTTTTCTTTACCCCCCCCCCCTTTTTCCCTCTGAACTTCTTTTTATCCTCTTTCTCCATCCCATGATTTGGGTTTTTCTGATTTGGTTAAAGCACATTTTCCTGGGGTCTTTGCCACCCCTTTAGTAATTTATTTGCTCCTTCATATATTCTTATCTGGAAAAAATGACAAGGTGGAAAAACTCACCACAAAAAAACAAGAGGCAGTACCAAAAGCTAGGGACCTAATCAATACAGACATTGGTAATATGTCAGATCTAGAGTTCAGAATGACGATTCTCAAGGTTCTAACCGGGCTTGAAAAAGGCATGGAAAATATTAGAGAAACCCTCTCTGGAGAAATAAAAGAACTAAATCCAACCAAGTTGAAATCAAAAAAGCTATTAATGAGGTGCAGTAAAAAATGGAGGCTCTTACTGCTAGTATGAGTGAGGCAAGAGAGAATTAGTGATATAGAAGACCAAATGACAGAGAATAAAGAAGCTGAGCAAAAGAGAGACAAACAACTACTGGACCACGAGGAGAGAGTTCGAGAGATAAGTGACACCATAAGACGAAACAACATTAGAATAATTGGGATTCCAGAAGAAGAAGAAAGAGAGAGGGGAGCAGAAGGTATATTGGAGAGAATTATTGTAGAGAATTTCCCTAATACGGCAAAGGGAACAAGCATCAAAATCCAGGAGATGCAGAGATGCCCCCTCAAAATCAATAAGAATAGGCCCACACCCCATCATCTGATAGTAAAATTTACAAGTCTTAACGACAAAGAGAAAATCCTAAAAGCAGCCCGGGAAAAGAAGTCTGTAACATACAAAGGTAAAAATATCAGATTGGCAGCAGACTTATCCAGAGACCTGGAAGGCCAGAAAGAACTGGCATGATATATTCAGAGCACTAAACGAGAAAAACATGCAGCCAAGAATATTATATCCAGCAAGGCTATCATTGAAAATAGAAGGAGAGATAAAAAGCTTCCAGGACAAACAAAAACTGAAAGAATTTACAAACACCAAACCAGCTCTACAGTAAATATTGAAAGGGGTCCTCTAAGCAAAGAGAAACCCAAAAAGTAGTAGATCAGAAAGGAATGAGACAATACACAGTAACAGTCACCTTACAGGCAATACAATGGCACTAAATTAATATCTCTCAATAGTTACCCTGAATGTAAGTGGACTAAATGCCCCAATCAAAAGATACATTTTATCAGAATGGATAAAAAAAAAAACCAAAACCAACAATATGCTGCTTACAAGAAAATCATTTTAGACCTGAAGACACCTCCAGATTTAAAGTGAGGGGGTGGAAAAAATACTTCCATGCTAATGGACATCAGAAGAAAGCTAGGGTGGCAATCCTTATATCAGATCAATTAGATTTTAAGCCAAAGACTATAATAAGAGATGAGGAAGGACACTATATCATACTCAAAGGGCCTGTCCAACAAGAAGATCTAACAATTTTAAATATTATGCCCCTAACGTGGGAGCAGCCAACTATATAAACCAATTAATAACAAAATCAAAGAAACACATTGACAATAATACAATAGTAGTAGGGGACTTTAACACTCCCCTCACTGAAATGGACAGATCATCCAAGCAAAAGATCAACAAGGAAATAAAGGCCTTAAAAGACACACTGGACCAGATGGACATCACAGATATATTCAGAGCATTCCATCCCAAAGCCACAGAATACACATTCTTCTCTAGTGCACATGAAACATTCTTCAGAATAGATCACATCCTGGGTCATAAATCAGGTCTCAACCAGTATCAAAAGACTGGGATCGTTCCCTACATATTTTCAGACCACAATGCTCTGAAGCTAGAACTCAATCACAAGAGGAAATTTGGAAAGAACCCAAATACATGGAGACTAAGCAGCATCCTTCTAAGGAATGAATGGGTCAATCAAGAAAAGAAGAGTTGAAAAAATTCATGGAAACAAATGATAATGAAAACACACTGGTTAAAAATCTGTGGGACAGGGGCACCTGGTTGGCTCAGTGGGTTAAAGCCTCTGCCTTTGGCTCAGGTCATGATCCCAGGGTCCTGGGATGGAGCCTCACATTGGGCTCTCTGCTCAGCGGGGAGCCTGCTTCTCCCTCTCTCTCTGCCTGCCTCTCTGCCTACTTGTGATCTCTGTCTGTCAAATAAATAAATAAAATCTTTAAAAAAATTAAAAAAAAATCTGTGGGACACATCAAAGGCAGTCCTGAGAGGAAAATATCTAGTGAAACAAGCCTTTCTCAAGAAACAAGAAAGGTCTCAAATACACAACCTAACCTACACCTAAAGGAGCTCGAGAAAGAACAACAAAGAAAGCCTAAACCCAGCAGGAGAAGAGAAATCATAAAGATCAGAGCAGAAATCAATGAAATAGAAACTAAAAACAACAACAACAACAACAACAACAACAACAACAACAACAACAAAACCAATAGAACAAATCAATGAAACTAGGAGCTCGTTCTTTGAAAGAATTAATAAGATTGATACACCCCTGGCCAGACTTATCAAGAAGAAAAGTGAAAGGACCCAAATAAATAAAATCATGAATGAAAGAGGAGAGATCACAACCAACACCAAAGAAATACAAACAATCATAAGAACATATTATGAAGCAACTCTATGCCAACAAATTTGACAATCTGGAAGAAATGGATGCTTTCCTAGAGACATATAAACTGCCAAAACTGAACCAGGAAGAAATAGAAAACCTGAATAGGCCCATAACCAGTAAGGAGATTGAAACAGTCATCAAAAATCTCCCAACAAACAAAAGCCCAGGGCCAGATGGCTTCCCAGGGGAATTCTACCAAACATTTAAAGAAGAATTAATTCCTATTCTCCTGAAACTGTTCCAAAAAATAGAAATGGAAGGAAAACTTCCAAACTCATTTTATGCGGCCAGCATCACCTTGATCCCCAAACCAGACAAGGATCCCATCAAAAAAGAGAATTACAGACCAATATCCTTGATGAACACAGATGCGAAAATTCTCACCAAAATACTAGCCAATAGGATCCAACAGTACATTAAAAGGATTATTCACCACGACCAAGTGGGATTTATTCCAGGGCAGCAAGGTTGGTTCAACATCTGCAAATCAATCAATGTGATACAATACATTAAAAAAAGAAAGAACAAGAACCATATGATACTCTCAATAGATGCTGAAAAACCATTTGGCAAAGTACAGCATCCCTTCTTTTTTTTTTTTTTTTTAAAAAGATTATTTATTTATTTATTTGTTATAGAGAGAGAGAGAGCGAGCACAGGCAGACAGAGTGGTAGGCAGAGGCAGAAGCAGGCTCCCTGCCAAGCAAGTAGCCCGATGTGGGACTCGATCCCAGGACGCTGGGATCATGACCTGAGCCGAAGGCAGCTCCTTAACCAACTGAGCCACCCAGGCATCCCAGTACAGCATCCCTTCTTGATCAAAACTCTTCAAAGTGTAGGGATAGAGGGCACATACCTCAATATTATCAAAGCCATCTATGAAAAACCCACTGCAAGTATCATTCTCAATGGAGAAAAACTGAGAGCTTTTCCGTTAAGGTCAGGAACACGGCAGGGATGTCCATTATCACCACAGCTATTCAACATAGTACTAAAAGTCTTAGCCTCAGCAATCAGACAATAAAAAAGAAATTGAAGGCATCCAAATCGGCAAAGAAGAAGTCAAAGTATCACTCTTTGCAGATGATATGATACTATATGTGGAAAACCCAAAAGGCTCCACTCCAAAACTCCTAGAGCTTGTACAGGAATTCAGTAAAGTGTCAGGATATAAAATAAATGCACAGAAATCAGGTGCATTTCTTTACACCAACAACAAGACAGAAGAAAGAGAAATTAAGGAGTCAATCCCATTTACAATTGCACCCAAAACTATAAGATACCTAGGAATAAACCTAACCAAAGAGGCAAAGAATCTATATTCAGAAAACTATAAAGTACTCATGAAAGAAATTGAGGAAGACACAAAGAAATGGAAAAATGTTCCATGCTCATGGATTGGAAGAACAAATATTGTGAAAATGTCTATGCTACCTAAAGCAATCTACACATATAATGCAATCCCTATCAAAATCCCATCCATTTTCTTCAAAGAAATGGAACAAATAATCCTAAAATTTATATGGAACCAGAAAAGACCTCGAATAGTGAGAGGAATGTTGAAAAAGAAAGCCAAAGTTGGTGGCATCACATTTCCAGACTTCCAGCTCTATTACAAAGCTATCATCATCAAGACAGTATGGTACTGGCACAAGAACAGACACATAGATCAATGGAACAGGATAGAGAGCCAGAAATAGACCCTCAACTCTATGGTCAACTAATCTTCGACAAAGCAGGAAAGAATGTCCAATGGAAAAAAGATAGCCTCTTCAACAAATGGTGTTGGGAAAATTGGACAGCCATATGCAGAAAAATGACATTGGACCACTTCCTTACACCACACATGAAAATAGACTCAAAATGGATGAAGGACCTCAACGTGAGAAAGGAATCCATCCAAATCCTTGAGCAGAACACAGGCAGCAACCTCTTCGACCTCAGCCGCAGCAACTTCTTCCTAGGAATATCGCCAAAGGCAAGGGAAGCTAGGGCAAAATTGAACTAGTGGGATTTCATCAAGATTAAAAGCTTTTGCACAGCAAAGGAAACAGTCAACAAAACCAAAAGACAACTGACAGAATGGGAGAAGATATTTGCAAATGACATATCAGATAAAGGGTTAGTATCCAAAATCTATAAAGAGCTCAGAAAACTCAATACCAAAGAACAAATAATCCAATCAAGAAATGGGCAGAGGACATGAATAGACATTTCTGCAAAGAAGACATCCAGATGGCCAACAGACACATGAAAAAATGCTGCACATCACTGGGCATCAGGGAAATACAAATCAAAACCATAGTGAGATACCACCACACACCAGTCAGAATGGCTAAAATGAGCAAGTCAGGAAATGAGAGATGCTGACGAGGATGAGGAGAAAGGGGAACCCTCCTACACTGTTGGTGGGAATGCAAGCTGGTGCAACCACTCTGGAAAACAGGATGGAGATTCCTCAAAAAGTTGAAAATAGAGCTACCCTATGACCCAGCAATTGCACTACTGGGTATTTACCCTAAAGATACAAATGTAGTGATCCGAACGAGCACGTGCACATGAATGTTTATAGCAGCAATGTCCACAATAGCCAAACTATGGAAATAACCTAGATGTCCATCAATAGATGAATAGATAAAGGAGAGGTGGTATATATATATATATATATATATATATATATATATATATATATACACACACAATGGAATACTATGCAGCCATCAAAAGAAATGAAATCTTGCCATTGCGATGACGTGGTTGGAACTAGAGGGTATTATGCTTAGTGAAATAAGTCAATTGGAGAAAGACAACTATCATATGATCTCCCTGATATGAGGAAGTAGAGATGCAAAGTGGGGGGTTTGGGGGGTAGGAAAAGAAAAAATGAAAGAAGATGGTATCGGGAGGGAGAGAAACCGTAAGAGACTCTCAATCTCACAAAAGAAACCGAGGGTTGCTGGGGGGAGGGAGGTTGGAGAGGGTGGTGGGGTTATGGACATTGGGGAGGGTGTGTGCTATGGTGAGTGCTGTGAAGTGTGTAAACCTGGCGATTCACAGACCTGTATCTCCTGGGGATAAAAATACATTATAACCCTGCTCTAAATGCCTTTCTGCTTAAGCTGTCTAGAATAGTGTCTGTTGTCTGCATCTGAATTAGTGCCCTGCTGTATATGAAATGCCTAGAACAATAGTGGGCACATGGTACATAAACCAAAATTATTTATTACCTGGCTGTTTTTTCCTCCAGACACCTCTACCCCCAAATTTCTTGGTTTTTATTGAGTGAAATTAGTCTGAATAAGATAGCAGTTATGGACTGACGTATTAGGACCAGGATGATGGGCTACCCTGAGCACTGAAATCGAGGGTAGAATATAGTATATCACATGGCTGACACTGAAGGAATAATAATTCCCTAAAACAATCTAGTTGTTATTTTCCGAGAGCAGGAAATAGCACTTGGGTAGGCAAACAATGAATATTTATAGTAGAGAGGCCTACTTCTAAAGAATTGTGAGCATTCTAGGAGATGATGCTCATTTATTGCAGCTAACTTTATTTGTGGGACAAAAATACCACATATGGGATACTGGGAGCAACAGTCAAAAGGAATTGTTTGAGACAATGCTATATATACTCCATCTTTCCCCATACACCACTTACCCCTTCTTCAGTGGTATCAGAATCTCAGTTTTTAGTCTGGGGACATTGCTGTCCAAGTTAAAGAGAGTTCCTTACTAGGGAAAAGGCAAATATCATTTTGGCCCTTCCCCTTTTTCACTTTGCTGGCCTATAACACAGATGTGATGGCTGGAGTTCTGGCAGCTATTTGGACCATGAGGTGACCATGATGATGTAATGAAAGAAGGGGATCTTGATCTCATTATAACTAATGAGATATCATAGCAATTTTGAGTAGCTGATTTCCAAAATCATTTTGTGAGGGATAGGAAAACGATTTTGTTGAAACCAGTGCTGTTTTAAAGGCTTTCTGTCTTACACAGATGAATCTAATCATATCTAATACAAAAATAGTCAAGTCTTAAAGGATAGGGAAGGGACTTTAATTCTTAAGAGAAGCCATTGTATAGACTTATAAAAGAAAATAGGAAAGGAAAAATTGGACAAAATCAGAGAATAACAGGCAAATAACGCAGGGCAATTTTATCACAGTGTCAAACATCTTGTTGCTAATATTTATTTTAAAAACTTTCTATGCAACATTTGAATCTTCTTCCATTTTGTGAGTATAATACATTGTGATTTAGGCTACTAGAGCAGTCAGACCACTCAGTTGTCAGACCACTCACTTTGGACCTTAAATCAAAAGCAAATGAAGCCAGGAAGGGAAAGCAGTATAATTTCCTTGAATGTGGGGCTCCTGGGTGGCTCAGTTGATTAAGTGTCTCCCTTCAGCTCTAGTCGTGATCCCGAGGTCCGGGATTGAGCCCCATGTGGAGCTCCTTTCTCTGCTGGGAGTCTACTTCTTCCTCTCCCTCTGCCTGCCTTTTCCCCCCACTTGTGTTCTCTCTCTCCGACAAATAAATAAAATCTTAAAAAAAAAATGCAGTTGGGAGGTCAGCAGGGGGCGCTCTCATGCCCAACCACTTGTGGTCAATTGTAGCTGCGAGATAAAGAGATCACACCTTGGCAGTTGAGATACTTCCTACTCCTTTACAATCCCAGCAGGAGGAAGAAGCTTTTCTCTTATTTTCTCCTTCCCTGGCAACAGCCCACCCAATAAGAGACTGTCACAACTCAGCAAAAAACCGCCTTTACTTTGGACTCCCAGTTTAGTCCAATTGACTTTTTGTTTCCCCTCTTTCCTCTCTGTTCTCTGAACTTGCTTATTGTTTTGCCTTAGCTTACTTTTCCCATGTAGCAATTCTTTGGTCTTCCGGAGTAAACCCATTTTTGCTGGTAATATAACTGGGGGTTTTATTGTTAAGGTTAACAGCTCTAGTTATGTTGTTGCTATTTGATTCTTTGTCTTCTCCTGTCTTCCTTTTTGGCAGTTTGCCTTTCCATGGTTTCAGTTACCTGCAGTCAAGGGCGGGCTGGAAGCAGATGATCCTCCTTCTAATGTATTATCTGAAGATCAATAGTAGTGGAATGCTGTGTCACAATGCCTAGGTCACTCACCTCACTTCATCTCATCATGTGGGCATTTTATTTAATTTTGTTTTTAAATATTTTATTTATTTATTAGAGAGAGAGAGCGAGCAGAGAGAGGGATGGAGGGACAAGCAGACTTGTAGTTGGGCAGAGAGCCCAATGCAGGGCTCTGTCCCAGGACCCCCAGATTATGATTTGAGACCAAATCAGATGCTCAGCTGACTGGGCCACCCAGGCACCCCTCACATGGGCATTTTATCACCCCACATCATCACAAGAAGAAGGGTGAATACAGTCCAATAATATATTTTCAGAGACAGAGACTGCATTCACATAACTTTTACTGAGTATATGTTAGAGCTGCCCTATTTTATGATTCATTATTGTCATTAATCTTTTCCTGTGTCTGATTTATAAGTTAAACTTTATCATAGACATGTATGTATAGGAAAAAACCAGTGTATATAGGGTTCAGTACTATCCACAATTTCAGGCATCCACTGTGGGTCTTGGAACATATCCCCCATCGATAAGGGGAGACTACTGTAATTCAGATCTGAGAGCTTCCCAATGTCTTTTCTACAATCCTTTTATTTGCGTATGCTAGCCAGAGTCAGTTTGTGTTGATTGCTAAAGTGAACTCCATCTGATACTTATCTTCTAATAATCATGCAGTGTGTAATACTGCAAAGACAAACTTTGATTTAAATAAGAAATTTCAACCTGTCTTTTTTCTGAATTGATTTTAAATAACATCCATATGTTTCTCCAGGGGCGAGAAGTCTTAGGAGCCTCTTTGATTAGTCTTTTTGCCTTTCTGAATTCATGTTTCAAAACCAATTCATTTAAATTTGAAAAAATGAAGTTGGATTGAAATAATAAACCCATATGTTTCAAATGGATTTTGCATTTACCAAGAATAAGACTCCTTAAATCCACACTTGATAAATACTCATCTAAACCTGTTACAAATTGATTTTATTTAATGTGTCTTAAAGTAATACAGAATGAATGGGCATAGTTTCTGTGTTTGGTGAGGTCAGTTGTCCCAAGATTTTGGCCATTTTTCAAGGAAAGTTCTATTAAGCGCCCAGCTCATAGTGGGTCCTTAATAAAATGTATTAATAAATTGAATTTGGTAAGAATAATAGAATGATTTTCACGGGATTCTCTTTATGTAAGATTCCTGTACCTTTGAAAGATAGAAATAATTTAGTAGCAGGAGGATTGATAGGAGTAGAAAATGATATATGAGCTTTATGACTTTATTATGCTGATTCAATGAGGGGTAGTAGATACTTTAAACAAAGCACAATCATGCTTTCTGTTTGCACTTTATTTAATACTTCAGTGTTCGTTTTCAAGCACACAACAGTTTCTTTTCACTGCTATAATAATGAGCATCTTCTAAATTACCTTATCAGGGGTCATTCAGATTTGAACCAAACATACTATATTTCATCCCTTGAAGTACAATGCTTCCTGATAGGGTAACAGAGGAGATATCATTATTTGATTTTATGCTTAATATCCCTCTGCTGCTGATGGTTTGTTATGTGAATTAAAATTTGTCCTTCTTTTCTTTGAGAGATATAGATTACCCGTGAGTGTAATAAAATATCCTAAGATATAACAAAATACAACTTGGGAATCACTGCTTTCAGAGCTTTGTTACTGAGCAGTCACCTGCTTTTTACATTTTTTGCTTTATCTTTTATTCTTTTTAACAAAACTTCCTTCATTCCCTCCTCTCCCCCATTGTCAAGGAAAAAATCTGTGGTTTTTGCTATGTTTCCTCTTAGTTTGGGAGCTTTTCAAGGTCAGGACTGATGGCATTTTTTTTTTTTTTTCAGTAACACTATCACCTTCTCTGGGATATATGTGTAACATAATAGTTAGTCTACTGTGAAAATATAACAGATGGAGATGGACTCAGCTTTTACTGTGTGAGATAGTGGACTTAAGTAGAAAAAACACAAACTTTGGGGTCAGAAGCATAGTTTAAAATTATTCCTCTATTCCTTATGCAATAAATTATACTACTTTGTTACTTATGAAATGAGTAATATTACTGGCTCTTATAGTCTCTATGTCCTAAGGGGGAAAAAAACGATGCTTTAGTGAGAAGTTAAAAGGAGTAATGGTGTAACCAATTTCATTCAGTGCCCACTGTATGATAGGCAGCAATAGTGTTGCCCAGCTCCCCCCCCCCCACCTTTTTTTCACTGGCACTGATACTAGGGAGTGTAAAGCATATCATTTTGCTTTAATAGTAAAAGAACTGGGTAAGTAGTGGAGAAAACTGAATTCTGGTGTTCATTTTGATCTTGAGGAAGTTTGTATAAGATCTCTAAACTCTCTGGGTCTTAGTTTCTTCCATCTTAAAATGAAAACATCCTCTACCAAAGGATAGAAGGTAATGAAATAAACCAGACAAAAGACCTTAAAAAATTTAATAAATACATACTCAGTGGTGTTACTAGTTTTTGTTTCTTTTAATTGTGCATAGTACCATATATTGCCATTTGTCACAATTAAAAATATATATTTGGTATTACGAACAGGTGCTTATTCTGAGGCTAAGATGATGTTACTAGAATGTCCTCAAGGGCTCACAGAAAATGTTGATGTAGACATAAGGATTACATTGACAAGTAATCTTAAGAAACTACTATGGTTATAGTAGCAATTTTAAAGATGATTTGAACTAGAAGAGTATGGACAGATTGAAAAGAGAACGAAGACAGGTGGTGAGGAATGGGTTTTGGAATATCAGATGTGAAATGACAAGGACAGGAACAGAGATTTAACTGTGGGGGAAAAAGAAATACTAGAAACATATAACTAATTTTCCAAAGGAAAACTGTTCAATTTGTCCTTTGTGTGTAGAATTTTGCAATATGGTCTTTTATACACAGCTAACCCCTGACTAATAAAGCAGGGAGCAACTTGTTTATTATTTTTTCTTCATCTGGTAAGAAACCTGTTGTCTTATTTTGCTCTATTGCAGTCAAGCTCTCAAAGTTCTCCCAATTCTTCAGTGCCACTCTGCAAGACATTTTTTTTTTAAAGATTTTATTTATTTATTTGTGAGGGAGACACTGAGAGAGAGCACGAGAGGGGAGAAGGTCAAAGAGAGAAGCAGACTCCCCATGGAGCTGGGAGCCTGATGCAGGACTCGATCCCAGGACTCTGGGATCATGACCTGAGCCGAAGGGCAGTTGCTTAACCAACTGAGCCACCCAGGTGCCTAAGAAATTGTTTTTACTAAGTGTTTCAAACAAGAAAAAAAATACGTAAATGTTCGAAGATGAATTTTATCTTGCAAGATTATTAGCAGCCCTTCACTAGAATTTTCATTTAGTAATAAAAAATCCAGGGGCGCCTGGGTGGCTCAGTGGGTTAAAGCCTTTGCCTTCGGCTCAGGTCCTGATCCCATGGTCCTGGGATGGAGCCCCACATCGGATTCTCTGCTCAGAGGGAGCCTGCTTCCTCCTCTCTCTCTGCCTGCCTCTCTGCCTGCTTGTGATCTCTGTCTATCAAATAAATAAATAAAATTAAAAAAAAAGAATCTCTTAAAAAAAAAAAAGAAATAAAAAATCCAGGCAGAGAAACATTCAAGGCTAACTACAAGTTTCAATTTGTGAGTTCTACACCCTCAGCACATAAATACCAGCCATCCTCATTGCCATTTCTTAGAAGAAAATGCAGACTACTAGGATTATCAGTAAGCACTCTCGTTAAATTGTGTGGATCATTTTGAAAAACTGACAGTAGCTTCTTGGTTTTTGTGTTGGGAATGCCTTCTGCTCACCTCTTCCAGGTTGGACTTGTCAGGGGTTTTTCTAAAGCCCAAATTTCCTGGTCAGGATCTGAGAGATGCTGGTCATTCTCACGCCCCTAAGCTTTACTGAACGCTGCCAAAACGTTATGTTAATCTGAACTTTTATAGTTTCATTCATTATCTACCTGCTGACTAGATACCTCTACCTGGTTGCCTTATGGATGCTTCAGTCTCAGCACTCCTAATTTGTTTGCTCTTACAACTTTTCCTTCCCCCATAGTCTCTCTGTCTTATCTGGCAGTATTACTTTCTATTCAGCAGCCATGCAGGAAATCAGGAAGTTGCTATAGATCCCACCCTTCTTATATATCGTACCGTAGGTGTCATGAAATCTTACCAATTTCCCCACCTAAACAACTCTGGGATAGGTTCTCTTCTCTTTGTCCTTATAATGCTCTTTGGATTAAAAGATTTTGATTTTGATTTTGATTTTGATTCTCTTTCTGTAACAGCTTCCAGGCTATATGGTGGGTGACTTGAGGACAGGAGCCATGGCTTGTTTTTTGTATTCAACATGCTTAACACAGGGGGTTTGTACAGAAGAGCAACAAAAAGTATTTTTCCAATGAATGAATGACTATATAGAAAGGCAATGGGATTATAGAAAGAGGAATAATATCTTTAAAAACATTTCATCTACATTTTACTATTTGTTCCTCATCAGTTTTACTAATATTGTGGCCCAAAAGTCACCTTGAACAAAGTCATAGGCTAAGAAGGAAAGGAAAGCTATTGGGCCTTGTAGGTTAAAGAATCATTTCCTTGCATTTCTCTCCATTTCTAGATTTAAGAACCAATTAGACCCCTAAAATTTCAGCCTAATTCAGAGTAATTTGAAAGATAATGTATGTTTTTCTTCACTTCCCATTTTAATAATTTTGCTACCATTTATTTTATTTTTAAAGGATTTTTATTTATTATTTGAGAGAAAGAGATAGCATAATCAGGGTGAGCAGTGGAAAGAGGGGGAGAAGAAGGCTCCCTGCTAAGCAATGAACCCAACATGGGACTTGATTCCAGGATCTCAAGATCATGACTTGAGCTGAAGGCAGCTGCTTAACTGACTGAGTCAGCCAGGTGCCCCATTTTACTACCATTTAAACAGTTTGGAATCGCTATAAAAATCTCTATAAAAATATTTAGGTCATAATCATTTGAAGACCATTCTGATCTACTCTGTGGATGTGAGAATGGATGGCCTATTGCCTTTCCATATTTTTTTTGCTTTGGTTTATTTCTTTTTCCTCTAGAGAGTTCATTTATTATACTTAATCCCATACATAATAATAAAACTAAGTTTAAGTCCTCTATTTAAGCATAATATATTTTAATGACATAAACTCAAATACTAAAATAAGTAGTCAGATGCCACCTTCTGGCTCTTGGAGAAAAAGAGAAAGAAAATCAATAGTTGTACACAAATTGGTATATTGAAGGTGACTGTCATTTGCTTCAGGTTGATTTGTTCCCCGCCCTTACACGCATATGGTGTATTGTGCTGTATCTCCAGGCTGTGTCAGCCACACATAGTATAGCAATGGTAAGGAAGAAACACAAAATGCGTGACTTTGATCTTCAAAGTTACCTAATTTCCCTTTGCTCAAAAGCAGTTGTTAGAGCTCCAGTGTTAAAAGTCCTCCAAAGAAATGTAAATGGCCGTCTGTGCAACTTCAGTCTCAAGCATAAATCTAGAGACCCGGAAATATTGTCACCATAAATCCAAGTGGCAACAAAGTCCACAGAGAGAGAAGAGAATCATGTTCCTTTGGTGACTATAAATTAAGCTAGTGGATTCCCCCAACTTCCAAGGGGGTAGAAAGACTTTACTTTCCTTCTTCTTCTTTTCTAACTCTGGATTCCACAAGCCTCTAGCTTCAGGAAGATGGTCAAAGTGAATTCTATAAGGTGATAGAAGAGTTACTTTTTAAAACTGTGCTTTATGTGTTCTCATCAGATTGATAATATGGCTGAACCATTAATAATGTTTGTTAGTAAAATGGGTTTTTGATGATTGCAGAGCAACTGTGATTTTTTTTTTTTTTTTTGCCTGTGTTTGTGGTTGTTATAAGTTGATTTTCTGGAAAAATAACATAAAACTCAGGACATGTAGGATCTTGCTGGGGACAGCTGGAGGGACACTTTCTAAGAATTTGAAAACCAATTTCAAAGAGCCCACAGGTTCTTTACTATTGAAGGGTGAAAATATAAAGTCAACAGCCCTTTAAGCAAATCATCTTCATGAGTTTCTGAGTAGGCAAACCTGAGCCCAGACATTATTTGAGGTGAAGGATGGAGAGCTGAACTGGTCTTCACAAAAAATGAGCCAGAACAGTGAGTTGGAGGCTGTCTTGTAGAGATAGGAGAAAGACATAGAAAGTTATGTTCAAAGTTGTCCATGATCAATGAGAAATACTCATGGTAGAAAATGCCTGGTAGAGTCTAAAATTATATCTGATAACTAATTTTAAGGTTTTTTTTTTAACAATAATGTTTATGTATTTTTCATACTTTGTGGCCAAAAACCATCAGTAAATTAGGTTCTACAGTACAGTCTTATATTAGGCATATTTGAGAAAAATGAAAGAAACCAGGAGGATGTTGAATGTGATTTGCAGTAATGCATAAGAGGAACAAAATAAAGTAAAACTAAACTTTTGACTGACACAAGAAAAAGAAGTCACTGGAAACAAGAAAAAAGGAAATCAAGAATGCCCTTAGAAATTAGTTAGTTTGGGGGATGCTTGGGTGGCTCAGTTGGTTAAGCGGCTGCCTTCGGCTCAGGTCATGAGCCCAGTGTCCTGGGATCGAGTCCCGCATTGGGCTCCTTGCTCTGCAGGGAGCCTGCTTTTAAGAAATTAGTTAGTTTGGGTTAAAGTTTTCTTTTCTTTTTTTTTTTTTTAAAGATTTTATTCATTTATTTGACAAATACAAGCAGGGAGAGCAGCGGCAGGTAGAGAGAGAGGAAGAAGAAGACTTCCTGATGAGCTGGGAGCTGG
>ML108164.1:0-16834 GCA_003697995.1 Taxidea taxus jeffersonii | reverse complement strand
TTCTATGGCATTCACAATAGTCACATCAAATGAAGCCTAGACAAATGAAAAATATTATCTACTTTGATTTGTGGTTTTCTCTATGTACTGTAAGTTCTTTGAGCATAATTATTTTTCCTTTAAATTTTAAAATCCTGCATTTTTGTTTCTGACATTGCTTTTGAATGGAATGTAACAGGGGTTATGCATTGATGTAAATCAATGGCTTACAAACATTTCCATTTACAGAATTAGTTTTCTCATAAAAGCTTAAATGGGAAAAATAAGTTAAAAAAAATAAGCGAGTGAAATACTAGAGCTGAAGTAAAGGGTAGGTTTCAAGTTATGGGTGAAATTGCATTAAATAATCCTGCAGAGTGAGAGAAAAGAATAACTAACAACTTCTGGTGTGTCCTGGTCCTCTCCAAGCTCACCTTGTCATCATGTGGTTTTAAATGTGCTCAGAATAATAACCTCATCAGACAATTTTTGACATAATTAACCATGATCTCATTTTGTATTTGCTTTCTGGAACATTAATTATTTTGCCACTTGTTGGTCTTTCTTTTAACAGACTTTCTTTACTCAACTTACTTTGCATCCTTGGTATTTATTGTTCCTGTCGGGGAGGAAGAACTTCCACTGGCCTTCCAGGTCCCTCTAGCTGGACTTAGAATCAACTTGCCATGAGACAGACTAACAGGAGGAAGTAAAATTTAATGGTGTGTATATGAGGAATCCACAATGCCATGAAATTTTAAAGACAATGAGGCAATATGAAACTTACTATATGAGCTAAGGAGAGGAGTAGGGTCTAAGGATGCAAAGGGGAGGAGGAAGGCTATTGGTAGAAGGTGAAAGGAGATGTTTTGAAAAAACAAAGGTTGCCCTACTGTACAGTTAAGTTTTCTTAGGTAAAGGGGAGTCTCTGTTAATAGTCTTCTTCCTGATACAGGTTCTCCTTTCCAGTGGAAATTTAAGCAGTTGAGGACCAGGTTGAGAGCTTTTCCTGCATCTGCTGGATTCTGATTACTTTTTTTTTTTTTTTTAAGATTTTATTTATTTATTTGTCAGACAGAGAGAGAGCACAGGAGCGAGCACAGGCAGACAGAGAGGCAGGCAGAGGCAGAGGGAGAAGCAGGCTCACTGCTGAGCAAGGAGCCCGATGTGGGACTTGATCCCAGGACGCTGGGATCATGACCTGAGCCAAAGGCAGCTGCTTAACCAACTGAGCCACCCAGGTGTCCTGGATTCTGATTACTTTTAACTCAAGATAACATTCATGCCAAAGTGGCCATTTCGCTGCCACCTGCCCTTGGCCCCTACACTTGTCACCCAACCTTTAATGATTCCCAAGTTGTAACGGAACCAGCATTGTCTGGCTTCCCCTATTCACTTTTGAATCTTCTCCTTGTTTCTTTCTGTATATTCTCTGGTTTGTTGGTGCCATGTCCCCCATTCTCATTTGCCTCTGCTTCCTCAATTCCTAACTTACTCAAAATTCCTTTGCAATTTGCTTTTCTTGTAATGACAAGCTAACTTCCCATAGCTTCTCCATGAGGGAACATTATTCATTTAATGAGCACTTTTGAAGAGCTTCTTATGTGCTCAACCTAGTTTCAAGCAATGCAGAAGTTACCTGAAAAAATCATGTCATGGAAATAAACAAAATGAGTTAAATCTAAATATAGAAAAAAAAAAATCTGAGTTACATTTCCAACATGGAACCCTTTCACTGAAGCCTAAAGATTGTAGAAATTCAAAGTAAAGTACATGCCAGAGAATACTACAGTTAGATTAGGAAAGATTCACAGAGTTAGAAAGAAGTATACTTGACCAAGGAATCAGCATAACTTACTGAGAATAAAATGTGGTAATCTATCTCATTTCAAGTTTTTGTCAGCATTACTAGAATGAGGAGTCCAAAAAATGATGTAGGCATAGTCTGCTTGGAATTTTGAAATGAATTTTTTCATGAATTTTTCAATTATTTTATGAAATATTTTATGAACTTATTTTACAAAACACCTGACAATTTTCTTATAGGTTAGATAAAGTATAAAATGCACTTGCTAAGGAAATGTTGAAAATGAAAAACAGAACTGGGGGCATCAGGTTGCCTGTTTCAAGCTTTACTACAAAGCTGTGATCACCAAGACAGCATGGTACTGGAACAAAAACAGACACATAGACCAGTGCAACAGAGTAGAGAGCCCAGAAATGGACCCACAACTCTATGCTCAAATAATCTTTGAGAAAGTAGGAAAAAATATACAGTGGAAAAAAACAGTCTCTTCAATAAATGGTGCTGGGAAAATTGGACAGTTACATGTAGAAGAATGAAACTCGACCATTCTTTTACATCACACACAAAGATAAACTCAAAATGGGTAAAAGACCTCAACATGAGGCAGGAATCTATCAAAATCCTAAAAGAGAACATAGGCAGTAATCTCTTCAACATCGGCCACAGCAACTTCTTTCAAGATATATCTCCAAAGGCAAAGTAAATAAAAGTGAAAATGAACAGTTGGGATTTCATCAAAGCTTCTGCACAGCAAAGGAAACAGTCAACAAAACAAAGAGGCAACCGATGGAATGGGAGAAGATATTCACAAATGACATTACACACAAAGGGCTGATATCCAAGATCTATAAAGAACTCCTCAAACTCAACACACACAAAACAGAAAATCACGTCAAAAAATGGGCAGAAGACATGAACAGACACTTCTCCAAAGAAGACATACAAATGACTAACAAACACATGAAAAAATGTTCATCATCATTAGCCATCAGGGAGATTCAAATCAAAACCACATTGAGATACCACCTTACACCAGTTAGAACTGCCAAAATTAACAAGACAATAAACAACATGTGTTGGAGAGGATGAGGAGAAAGAAGAACCCTCTTACATTGTTGGTGGGAATGCAAGTTGGTACAGCCTTTTTGGAAAACAGAGCGGAGATTCCTTAAGAAATTAAAAATAGAGCTTCCCTATGACCCTGCAATTGCACTACTGGGTATTTATCCCAAAGATAAAGATGTAGTGAAAAGAAGGGCCATCTGTACCCCAATGGTCATAGCAGCAAGGGCCACAGTTGCCAAACTGTAGAAAGAACCAAGATGCCCTTTAACAGATGAATGGATAAAGAAGATATGGTCCATATATATATATATATATATAATGGAATATTATGCCTCCATCAGAAAGGATGAATACCCAACTTTTGTATCAACATGGATGGAACTGGAGGAGATTATGCTGAGTGAAATAAGCCAAGCAGAGAAAGTCAAGTATCATATGTTTCACTTACTTGTGGAGCATAAGAAATAACATGGAGGACATTGGGAGAAGGAGAGAAGTGAGTTGGGAGAAATTGGAGGGGGAGACAAATATGAGACTGTGGACTCTGAGAAACAACTGAGGGTTTTGGAGGGGAGGGGGATGGAAAGTTGGGTGAGCCTGGTGGTGAGTATTATGGAGGGCACATTTTGCATGGAGCACTGGGTGTGGTACATAAACAATGAATTTTGGGACACTGAAAAGAAATAAAAGAAAATAAAATGGAAAAAATAAAATGCATATGATTATATCTAGGTGGACTTATTGAATGAGAGAAGCCAAGGGATATGGATGATGGGTTTATATAACACATAGGCTAGACCTTAACATTCTCCCCTCTTCTCTTTTGTATTTATCATTTTAGTTTTTGACTCAGATGGACATATGTTAAGCAAGCTTGTTAGATGTGACAATAATACAAAGCTAGGAAGGTCTTCCTACCCCCAAAGGTTTGAAAATCCTGGAGTAATGGATCAGATTTTAAAAAATTGATTATTGTGGTGGTCTGCACTATTAACTTTAGGGCCACTGCTCAAATAAGGGATGAGAGAGAGGACCTCAGTGACGACAAGGCATAAAAAGACATGGATGCGGCTTCCACATTCCATTGAATTCAGGATGAGTCAGCAGTGTAATGGGGCTGCCAAAACACAGTTAATTCTGTTTATTGCTATGTACTGAGTCATGTCCCCCAAAATTCATATGATGAAATTCTAACCTCCAGTGTGATGATATTTGGAGATGTGACCTTTGAGAAATTAGGTAGATGAGGTCATGAGGGTGGAGCTCTCATGATAGGATTAGTACCCTTATAAGAAAAGATACCAGAATGCTTGCTTTTGCTCTTTTTTCCTGGCTGCCACATGAGGACAGAGAAGTGCCATCTGCAAACGAGGAAGATAGCACTCACCAGCATCCGACTGTTGTTGGCACCCTGATCTTGGACTTCCAGCCTCTAGAA
The DNA here is from genome assembly GCA_003697995.1 of Taxidea taxus jeffersonii. Classification (NCBI taxonomy): domain Eukaryota; kingdom Metazoa; phylum Chordata; class Mammalia; order Carnivora; family Mustelidae; genus Taxidea; species Taxidea taxus. The sequence goes on along the minus strand of ML108164.1, from coordinate 12,545 downwards.
CACTGAGAAAGTGAACTTCTCATAACCCAGTGAACTGGGTTATTTAAGCCACCCAATCTCTGGCATTTTTTTTTTTTAATGACACCCTGAACTGATAAATACATGTATCTTGCATGAATAGGATTCCTTGATCTTTTTTCTTTTTCTTTTTCTTTTATTTTGATTTCTTGATTTTTTTAAAAATACATTTTCTGAAAGCCTCTGATTACATTCAATACATTGATTTTATTTTAAATGTAATTTCAGTTGTTCTTGGCACATAATGTCCTTTTGAGATTGAGCCCCTCAGAAGACCATAAGTGGTCACTAATTCTATGGCAAACTTGCCCTCAAACTTATTATCCAGAGAGGAGAACATATATTTTTAAGGGACCACAAGTCAAACCAAATAATTTGACCTAAATATGCAGGTCTTATATGTCCTGGAAAACACAATTATGGTATTTATATTTAATGAAACTTGTATTCTGAGCCATGAAAATGAACATAGACCGTTCTTAAGTAGCCACAATAAAATAGGTATTGGGAGCTGGAAGTTGAGGATAGAGTTGCATATGGAAAAATTAGGGGGTTTTATATGGATGGGGGGGTCAATAACATGGTTCGAGTTTGGGCTACATGTTAAAAATTCCGATTTTTTATTTGATATACATACTTGGACTATGACTAATTTATAACACCCTGTGAACTAAGTAAGTTGAAGAACTTAGTCTGAAATCTATTATCATATTCATTTCTTTAACACTTGTGAAAATGTCGCTGATGGCACTCCATGAATTTCTGTGAATTCCCTTTTTTAGTACTTTAGTAAGGAAGTGTGAAAGAAACCATGATCAAATTAACGCTAAAACATTTCCATGGGCTAGAAAAAAAATATGCCTAGAAACCAGGCCTGGAGGAGGAACAAACAGTTCAATGTGAACTTTTGGTTAGTGTTGAGTGTTTTTGTTTTTCTGAATGTGGGCCTGTGAAGGAGAGGTGAGAAGCAGCGCTGAGCTGTGGTCTCTCAGGAAATCCTCTGCCTCCCGCTCTCTTGGAGCTGGAGGGTGGTAAATTGCTAGAGGTGATATACAACATATGGAAGAGGAATGGAAGTGATGAGACAGACATAATTTATCTGTCTTTCTCATTTCTCTGCTATTTTCCCACTCCTTCCTATTTATAAATATTGTCAAATTTCATCTACTTCCCTTCTTTTTCCTTCTGTATTTGATAACATCGACTTCTAATCCTTATTAATTCTGATTTGATTTTCAAACTTAGTTTGCTTTTGTGGAAAGAGGAAAGGAAAAAACTGGCTCACTCAAACCCATGAAAATGGTAATGCAATGGGATGTAATGCAATGGGATGGTAGGATTAGATGGCACTCGAGGAAGCTAAACAGAGCAAGGAATAAATGGAAAGGAAAGAAAAAGCATCAAGGTAGTAGGCTTTCTCATCACACTTACTCTTCAGCAGTGTTTGGCAGTACCCATTCAAGATTCTAAGAGTAAATATGTAAGTGGGCATTTTATGGTGTATGAAGACATGCACAAAATATTTCCTTTGGCACATTCTCTGAAATCTCTATTCCACCATCGGGAATTTGACCCAAAGAGCATCTGATCCACAAGACAAGTGACTTCTAGGATTTCTGCAAAGACTCACATAGAGAGGTGGGAGGTGAATTTCTCCAGTTCTTCAGAGAACCTGTGGTCATTGGCCATAAAACCAATAGCTTAGGCAATGTTGGGTCTCCTTACCCTAAATGCAAAATATTTCTGTGCCTGACTCATTTTATACTTAAAAGACATGGGCCATATATTCTTTAAGGAATGCCAAGATATGAAAAATATTTAGTTTTTATGTAATAGGCACACAGAGGCTAATTTCTTAAAAGATAATTTTAGACTTGCAGAAAAATTGCAAAGAACTCCTAAATACGCTTTACAGAGATTCCCCAAATGAAAATATTTTGCTTTATTATTTTCTGTCTCCCTATACTCTGTCTCTCTCTCTCTTCTTCCCTGAAATGTTTAAGATTAATTTGCAGACAGGGTTACTGCTGTAACCTGGGAGCCTCTTTACTCATTAGGATGTAACTTTTGCTCAGGTTTATTTACATGGCAAGGTTATTTAATGTACATGACAAACTGACAAAGTTTATAAGCAATTATTTTGTAAATAATCTTTTGGGAACATTTCTGTTGTGAAGTCCAAGTGTACTTTATGTTTCTGTTTTATTCTAAATAAGGAAATACAGCTTAACAATGTTTGCATAGTAACTATGTGAAGAAATTTAGAAAGTACAAAATATGATTTAATACCATTTCTTGAATGCCTGCTATAAGCAAGGCACTTTACAAGAGGGTTGTGTGTGTGTGTGTGTGTGTGTGTGTGTGTGTGTGTGTATCAACAATGTATCTAAAAATAATTATTTTCTTAAGGAAGGTATTATTAGCCTCATTTTGCTTAAAGAAACTACCTTGAAGAAATAAAGTAACTTGCATATAGTTACACAACTAGTAAATGGTGGAACTGTAATTTCCAGAAAGCATCTTTTTTTTTAATAGAGTAAATTTTATAAAAAACAAATCTTAGTTTATTGTTAATCTTCATCTCCCCAAAAATGAAGCCAGCCAATAGCAAAACTCAACATAACTCTCTTCTTGAAGAAGGCTTGGGATGACATTTAATTTCCATCAGTAATTCTTTATTAAGTTATATCAACTGATGCTTGGGGAAGTTAAGTAAATGTCTCAAGGTCACACACTATCTGGGTGCTGGAGTTGGTAGAATATTCTGGAAAAATGGTCTCTGCTCATCATGTTTCTGGAGTATTTAAAAAATGGCTTTCTCGGTTTGCATAATAAATATATATTCATGATTTTGAAATCAATTTTTTAAAAGATTTTATTTATTTGGAAAGAGTGAGAGCACGTGCATGCACAGAAGGGGGATTAAGGAGGTACAAGGAAGAATGAAGGATGAAAAAGGGAGGAGGAAGAAGGGTCAGAGGGAGAGGGAGAAGCAGACTCCCTGCTGAGTGGGGAGCCTGTCACAGCACTAGATGCCAGGATCCCGAGGCAGACACTTAATCAACTGAGCCACCCAGGCACCCCACTGAGATCACATTTTTGAGTCAGCTTTGAAAATTTGTATTTTTTTCTGGAAAATTAACTGTGTTTCTGATATTTTAAATTTCATTTAGCATAATTTTATATTTTATTAGAACAATTAGGGATTTTTTTAATTATTTCTCTGGGTCTGTTGTATATTCTTTGTTTCTTTCGTTTATGAAATTGGATCTTTTACTTTAAAAGCATCTATGTTTGTTGGTCTTTTCTAAGAAACAGCTCTTGAATTTATCACTCTACACTTTTCTTTTCCTAATTAAATTTTTTGCTTTTATCTTTGTTTTTCTTGCTTCTTGAATTGAACTCCACCAATTAGGTTTTAACTGCCAAAACCAATGTGTTTTCCTTAGTTCCCATGCTACTTGATCTTTCTGTAGGGTTTAATGTTTTTGGACAGAAATTTCTTCTTAAAATGATCTTCTCCTATAGATTTTTTTTAACTCCAGGTTTTTTTCCCCCCTAACTTCTCAGTCTACTTTTTGTTTTCATCATTAGCTCATCTTCTTCCTATTTTTCAAATGAAAAATCCCTCCAGTTGTAGCTCTTGGTTCTGAACTCTTACATTTACTCTTGAGATCACAACAGCATCTTGGACTTCAGCCACCATTTTTGAGAAAAGGATCTTTAACAGTTTTCTGAAATACAATTTACACATCTTAAGATTCATTCATTGTAAATGCCCAAGTTAGTGATTTTTCGTGAATTGATAGAATTGTGCAACTATTGCCACAATCCAGTTTTAGAACATGTCTGTCACCCCAGAAAGTGCTTTCCTGCCCACCTGGAGTTAATTCCTGCTCCTACCCACAGTTCAAGGCAAAAACTGACCTACTTTCTATTTCTATAATTTTACCTTTTTTGAACATTATAAATGGAATTAGGCAATCAGGTAGTCTTTTCTGTTTGGCTTCGTTCACTTGGCATGTTTTTGAGGTTCACCCAGGTACGGGTAGATTGTTCATTTTTCTTATTGAGTAGTATTACACTGTAGAGGCACCCCATATTTTGTTTATCCACTAATAGCCTATGGACCTTGTGATTTTTTCAGTTTTGGCTTATTGTGAATAAAGGAGGCATGAGCATTCAAATCTTTGTGTGGGCATATGTTTTCATTTTTCTTGGAGTGCTTTCGAAGTGTGGCATGGTTAAGTTTTTGTTGTGCTTTCAAAGAAACCTCCTAATTGTTCTCCAGAGTGGCTGTTCCACTTTAAATTCCCACCAGCAACCTAGGAGAGATCCAGTTTGTCCACAGTTTTGCCAACACAGGGTTCTTTTTGTCTTTTTTATTTTAGTGATTCCAGTGGGTGTGAAGTGTCTTATTTTGCTTTTATGTATATAATTTTTTTAACTTAGTACTCTCAGTCTCGGCCTACTCTTAAAGGTCTAGGTGTGTATTTCCAGCAACCTGCTGCTATTTCCACTCGGATATTTCACAGTCATGTTCATTTTGCCATGGGAGAAACTAAACCTCTCTCTTAACTCCTAATATTGGTTTGCTTTCAGAGGTCCCTATTCTTTAAAAATAGCAGCATTGTTTTCTCTCCCAGTTTTAAACATTTCAAGTCATCCTTCTCTTGAGCTCCTGATATTTAATCAACCAGCAAATTCTATAAACTCTTTCTTTTTTTTCTTTCTTTCTTCCTTCCTTCCTTTTTTTTTTTTTTTTTGAGAAAGAATGAGATAGCTGGGGACTGGTGGGGGAGGGGAGAACTTAGCAGGCTCTATGCCTGGTGTGGAGCCTGATGTAGGACTCCATCTTACCACCCTGAAATCATGACCTGAGCCGAAAACAAGAATCAGATACTTAACTGACTGAGCCACCCGGCACCCCTACAAATTATTTATTAATATCACATATAATATTTTCTCCCTATTTTCATTACCTTAATTCCACTCTAAACTATTTCTAAATAATTATGTAAAACATTTTGCAAATTGCATTTCCACTGCTCTCTATTGTGGAACTGTCAAGATATAGTAGTTTTTTTTTTATTGTATTTTCTGGCTACATCGCCTGAGGGACTCAAATTATTTAATGGCCTTGTTCTCTCTTCCATAGTGTGCTACTTTTTAGTGTTAACTCTATAGTGCTACACCCCACCTTTTTTATCTGAAGAAACTCTTCAGCTCCAGTTACACGGAGACTCCTTTGAACATGTCTGTGCCTTTCAACCTGGAGGCTTTAGTAACAACTACATCTCACCCATCTCACTTGGAAGTACCTTTGTTTCTTTCCTCCTCTCTTCCTTTCTTTTTTTAAAAAAGATTTTATTTATTTATTTGACAGACAGAAATGACAAGTAGGCAGAGAGGCAGGCAGAGAGAGAGGAGGAAGCAGGTTCCCTCCTGAGCAGAGAGCCCGATGTGGGGCTTGATCTCAGGACTCTGGGATCATGACCTGAGCTGAAGGCAGAGGCTTTAACCCACTGAGCCACCCAGGCATCCCTGGCATTACCTTTCTTTGCCTGTCTGCCTTTTCGCCAAGCCTTAGCAACAAAATTGAAGTCTCATTTTCTGAGTGAAGGGTATACCAACTGCCTGCACTTATATAAGCTAATCCAGTGTGGTCTTCCATTTATTTATTTATTTATTTATTTATTTATTAGCAATCAATCAATTAATTAATTAAATACTTCGAGAACTTCCTGGGAGCCAGGCTTTGCTCTAGGTGCTGAAAGACAAAGTGGATATATTACAATTCAGTGTGATGAAGCAGTATATGAAGAGGCAGATAATACATTGCTGTAACAATTGAGCTGTAGACAGGATATTTTAATCAAAAGCAGGGAGAGGCACAAAGCCCATTTTGAATTAGGCTGAGTGTGGGTGATAGATGAACTGAATCTTGAATGATGATGAGAGTGGTGAAGATGGAGGCAGGAAATTCTAGAAACAGAGGCAAAGACATAGAGGTAAGAAGTAGCCCAGTGTGACTGGAAGTTACCAGCAGAAAGGGTCTATGGACACATGTGGCATCAGGCACAGATCAGTAAGCATGAATCTAGGGAAGAATTCAGAGACCAAGGCATAAAAGGTCTTATTTTTTGTGACAGCAATTCAGACTCTATGCTGTGAATAGTGTGACCCCACAAGGGTTTAAATAGGGAAGTGAAATGGTTAGTCTTGTGTTGTATGCCATTCATTTTGACAACTACATGAAGGAAGGCTTTGATCAGGACCAAACTGTTGGGAGGGGACTAGATGGGTGTCATTTCAGTGATGAGATAGTGAATGCTTAAGCAGATGGTGGTAATGGTTATAAAGAGAATGGGATGACTATGATAACGATTTTGTAGCTATAATTGGTTGGATGAAGTAGTTGTTTGAATGTGGTAGGGAGAGTGATTGAAAGAAAGAGTTGAGAATAACTTCTAGATTTCTGTCTTTGCTTACTAGACTCTTTCTCTCAGGGTGATTATTTAATTCAATTGACATTGAGACATTTTCAATGGTGTAGTAGCACAGATGACCACACCTAATTTAAAGACTGAGGAATTTAGAAATCCTCCTGAAAGCAATAGTGCTCCTCCAAAAACCTTAATTTTATTCACATCATTTGAATTTTTAAAAAATATTTTTTATCTATTCATTTGAGACGGAGCATGAATGTGAGAATATGAGCAGGAGTAGGGTCAGAAGGAGAGAGAGAAGCAGACTCCCTGATGAGCAGGGAGCCTGATGCAGGCTCTATCCCAGAAACCTGAGATCATGACCTGAGCAGAAAGCAGATGCTTAGCCGACTGAGCCACCCAGGCACCCCATTTGAATTTTCTGATATGGAGCACAGTTTACCTCTACACACTTTATTACAATCTAAGGTAAGATCAGAAGTAACCTAAGAGTGTTTGAAAAATCTCTTGATGCTCCTCATGTTTAGTTTGAAGTTAAGAAAAAAAAGCACTTCAGTGCAGTGCTTCCTTGTTAATCACATCAAGAAGCAAGCAAGTCACCGCAGAAGTGGTGAGCATTTTTCCCCATTTTGGCAGCAAAATAGGGAAGAGTTAGAAGCATGAGTCAGAAGTCAATTATATAAGTAATTAAAGGACAATACTGTATATAAGTAATTAAAGAACAATACTGTATGCACCCACAATTGTATTTTCGAAATTTTACCAATGTATGGATATATTCTTTCATTATCTTGGAAGCAATAAAAAATTCTTAAATGTCTCTTTTTAAAAAGATTTTATTTATGTATTTGACAGAGAGAGAGAGAGAGTGAGCACAAGCAGGGAGAGTGGCAGGCAGAGAGCGAGGGAGAAGCAGTTGCCCTCCCCGCCCCACCCCCAGCAGGGAGCCTGATGTGGGATGTGGGGCTTGATCCCAGGATGCTGGGGTCGTGACCTAAGCCAAAGGCAGATTCTTAACTAACTAAGCCATCCAGGCACCCCTTAAATGTCTTTTTTTTTTTTTTTTAAAGATTTTATTTATTTGTCACATAGAGAGAGAGCACAGGAGCGAGCACAGGCAGACAGAGTGGCAGGCGGAGGGAGAAGCAGGCTCACTGCTGAGCAAGGAGCCCGATGTGGGACTCGATCCCAGGACACTGGGATCATGACCTGAGCCGAAGGCAGCTGCTTAACCAACTGAGCCACCCAGGCATCCCTTAAATGTCTTTTTAATATGAATTAAATCTTCTGTTTCTTTTTAAAATGTGTACCATTTTGTAACCATCTCCAACACAGGAATCTCTATACAAGTTAAAATTCTCTTAAACTAATGTCATAGCCAATGCCTTCTGAGAGGTCTGTAGCTCACAGCGATATTTTTATTCTGTAACTCCTAATTAATGAGACACAGATACTTGAGATGGTATCTCAAAGTCTTGATTTGTAATGTTCTTCAGTCTTTAGAAAAGTCCTTGGAAAAAAAATCAACTGTAATCCAGCTAGTTCTGTGCGTTTTAGTCAGGACACTTTTTGACTACAAGTTATGGTGAGCAAATTTTTGGCTCACATAACTGGAAAATTCAGGGGTGCAGCAGGAATTAGCTCTGTCTAGATCAAGCTATTCAGAGGATGTCTTCAAAGCTCACATGGTGACTTCGTTTAGTATAAATCCTCTTCGCAAGTGAGCCAATGGCCACTGTCTTTGGCAAACATATAAAGAAGATTTCATTGGACTTGGTTTGGCTCACTGTGCTTGGCTGACTGAGTTATTGTGATGGGTCAGAATGGAGTCACTCCTGTGCCTGGAGTGGGAGAATGATCAGGCTTGCCTGAGGCATGTGTAGTGGGCTTTCTGCAGACAAAAAGTTCCCTAGTACCAGACAAAGTGAGGGAGGTTGCCCTGGAGAGACAAAATCAAGAGGTGACCGCTATAATAATTTTTGCCATTATAGGAAGTTGAAGTATTAAATGAGTGCCATTTTTTTCCTGGCAAATGAAATATTGTTAATTTATAACATTACATATCCAACTATTTGGCCTTACTTTTTAGTACCTAGGAATGTGGTGTTTAGGGGAATACAGTTGAGCCTGAACTCCTAGATTTACTCCTAGATTAGCCACATTCACTTCTATATTTGCCAAATCACACATCCAGAAAGATTCTAAGACCTGACTCTGATATATATTCCCAGGGAATTTACATGAAACATGCTTTTGAAATACACTCAGAAAGTGAACAGGGTATCCTTTAATGGGCCATCTGTAAAACCATTTCTGAATGATAGAAGAAACTTTGTGAGACATAAAGATTTTCTATGAATTTTATCAGAATGGAAATATAATGTGTTCCCTGACCAGCCTCCTGGTGATATAGATGTGATAATAAATGGGAGCATGAATTTACTGGGCTTGAGCATTGTAAAATAACTTTTATGTTACCAATCTACAATAATGTGCATAATTTAAAAATTATCTGTTTTTTGTTGACCCCTTTACTGTATTCTACTTTATTCATAATCTCTCAATTCTCACTTCCCTGAAGCTAAACAATTGATGAAATAAATCTAATTGATATTTATTGCTGTTTGTCTAGTATAAAAAGAATCTATTCCCTAGGTTTTGAGGGATACCCAAATGACAATGGAATATGGTGACAATCATTAGGAATTAAAAATACCACTTTAAAAATTTCTGTTTTTTTTTCTTAGAGCTCACTTTAATTACTATATTTCTGATATCTTAAACTAGATATTTTATTTTCAGAATAAAATTTTACAACACTGTGTTTACAAGTATATCTTATATCAGTATATCATCATCATCACCAGTATGAACCACATTTGTTTTGCACACTGGATATTTAAAGTATGCTTAAAACATTATACGAATTTCCTCCCTTAGAAGAAATTGCATAAAGTGGTGAATAAAGCAAAACAACAACAACAATAACCACAAACAAGTTAGGGCTGGGTTGAGCCCTAGCCATTCCATTTGTTTATAGCCTCACAAGGTTTTTATAAATATTAAATGGGATAACCTATTTGAAAGTGGTTAGCTTGCAGAGAGAGGAATTTTTGTAGTTGTGCAAAATAATTTTTCCCCTTTCCAATTCTTATTTTCCTCTCCTTTTTTTTTGTTCTCTCTCTTATCTTTTCCACCCCTCCTTTCTTTTTCATTTTTTTCCCTCCTTCCTTATAATTTCTTGCTTCTGAAGCAAAGCACAATTTGCCTCCCCAAAATATCTCTTTGTTAAAGGATTATCTTGAGCTGGTCATTACTCTGATTTTTCATTATTTTTTAAATTGAAGTGTAGTTGAATTGAGCTGGTTATACTTAAGAAACAGCGCACATAGGAAAACCTCTGAAAATGGAATAAAAGTTGCCCTTTTGTAAGAGACATTTACATTTATAAGGAAAATCCCCATTTGTAAGTGTGTCCCTTTCTGTATCAAGAAAGAAGGATGCGGATGCCTGAGTGGCTCAGTCAGGAGGTGTCTGCCTTAGGCTCAGGTCATGATCCCAGACTTCTGGGATCCAGTCTTGCATTGGGCTTCTTGCTCACCAGGGAGCCTGCTTCCCCTTCTGCTTGCCTCTCCATGCTTGTGTTTGTTCTCTCTTTCTCTCTCTGAAAAATGAATAAATAAAATCTTAAAAGGAAAAAAAAGAAGAGAAGGATAACTCAAAATCTCTAGAAACTTGGAGAAGGCAGAGACTTAAATCTGTATGACAACCTACTCTCTTTTTACTGTGCTTTGCCTGAAAACCTCCCATAAATGGCTACCTACCTCCCAAATATCTTCTTTTGTCTTTACCTAGAGATGGTGTTTAAGGTGGTAGCTTAGGCCATTTGGGGAGTAAATCAGTTTCCCTGAGTTTTCCCATGTATAAGGGAGGTGTTTTGTGTTATGAAACCTGTTTTTCTCCTTTTTCTACATGGGTACTATCAGCTAAGAGCCTAAAAGTGTAGAGGGAAAATTATTTTTCTTCCCCCATATTTATCTCCGATTATCCTTCTCTGTCTTGTTCTTAAGTTCCATGTGGTTCCTTTGAAAGCTTCAAGCTCATATCCTTCAAGGTTTAAGTCCCATAGGTAAGACAGTATCTCTGCAAAAGTTCTTCCCGCACGTTCAAGGATTCACTCTGGACAAACTTGGCATCTACTCCTAAATCGATGTTTCAAGAGATTTGGTATACTGATTGATATGCATTGGGTCATGTAGTGCAGGAGTGGAAATGTGTGGAGAGAGGATAAAATAGAATATTTTCTTTAAAGGAAACTTTGGGTCCTTCTACCGGGAGAAAATGATTGGATGCCATATAATCAAAATCCAACGAATGTTCACTACATTCTCTTCCTTTAAGGAGCTCATAATTTAGTTGAAGAGACAAAATATCTAATGTATTATATATGTAATGAAAATGATGTAACTGAACCCAAGTTTATATGCCCAACACACAACAAAGGCAATCATGGAGACATTAAGTAAGTAGTAAGGAAAGGGTTTATTCGAGATGCAGCCAAACAAGGGACTGGAGGGCAGGCCACAAATCCACCTCCCTGAAGGGTTGAGTTTTGGTGTGTTTGAGGATAAGGGATTTAAAGATAAGGATGTCATGGGGTATAGAGGTTGAATGGAATATGCTGAAGAGGAGTGAGTGTCTTCCTTTCTGAGCATGCACATTCAAGAATCATGTCTCCTTATGGGACACATGTGCAAAAATTGCCAATGTAACCATGACAAATGGGGGGAGATCTTGCTGTGCATCATCGCAGAGGTTACTGTCATTCTCTCTTAGTTCCTTCTGCACAGTTGCAAACCTTCTTCAATGGATTGCTACAGTTCTAGCTAGTCTGCAAAACAGGCTCATAAATCAACCAGGTTAGTCGAGTTTTCTTAAGGTAGAATGGTTAAGCACTTGTTAATGTGTCAGTTTCAATAACTAATAAAAAAAGTCCAGTAGAATTGTTGATAAATGTGTTTATCTTTTTTTTTTAACTTTATTTAAGCTTTATTTAAACATATAATGTAACCCCACCACCCTCTCCCAACGCCTCTTCCCCCACCCCCCTCAGTTTGTTTTATGACATTAAGAGTCTCTTTTGGTTTGTCTCCCTCCCGATCCCATCTTCTTTCATTTTTACTTTTCCTACCACCTTAACTCCCACCCCCATTGCATCTCCACTTCCTCATATCAGGGAGATCATGTGATAGTTGTCTTTCTCCAGTTGACTTATTTCGCTAAGCATAATACGCTCTAGTTCCATCCATGTCGTCGTAAATGGTAAGATTTCATTTCTTTTGATGGCTGCATAGTATTCCATCATATATATATACCACATCTTCTTTATCCATTCATCTGTTGATGGACATCTAGGTTCTTTCCATAACTTGGCTATTGTGGACATTGCTGCTATAAACATTCGGGTACACGTGCCCCTTTGGATCACTACGTTTGTATCTTTAGGGTAAATACCCAGTAGTGCAATTGCTGGGTCATCATGTAGCTCTATTTTCAATTTTTTGAGGAACCTCCATGCTGTTTTCCAGAATGGTTGCACCAGCTTTCATTCCCACCAACAGTGTAGGAGGGTTCCCCTTTCTCCACATCCTCGCCAGCATCTGTCATTTCCTGACTTGTTCATTTTAGCCATTCTGACTGGTGTGAGGTGGTATCTCATTGTGGTTTTGATTTGTATTTCCCTGATGCCCAGTGATGTGGAGCAGTTTTTCATGTGTCTCTTGGCCATCTGGATGTCATCTTTGCAGAAATGTCTGTTCATGTCCTCTGCCCATTTCTTGATTGGATTATTTGTTCTTTGGGTGTTGAGTTTGCTAGGCTCTTTGTAGATTTTGGATACTAGCCTTTTATCTGATATGTCGTTTGCAAATATCTTTTCCCACTCTGTCAGTTGTCTTTTGGTTTTGTTGACTGTTTCCTTTGCTGTGCAAAAGCTTTTGATCTTGATGAAGTCCCAATAGTTCATTTTTTCCCTTGCTTCCCTTGCCTTTGGCGTTGTTCCTAGGAAGAAGTTGCTGC
>ML108163.1:49173-102812 GCA_003697995.1 Taxidea taxus jeffersonii | reverse complement strand
AAAAAAAGGACTACATAAACTACAGGATTAAATGAGATGACCATTGAGTTTTTTTCCATTTCCTTATTTTACTTTTTGGCTTTTACAGATGGAGGTGGGGAAGAGGGCAATGTATCCTTTGGTTAAAAAGAAGATCCAGAGCAAGACTCTTGGGTTCACTAAACAGATAACCATGAGCAAGTTAATTAATGTCTTTCTCAGAGTATCAGTATTCATATGTGTAAAAAAGGCAGTTGCGAGGATTAAATGAGACAATACAAACAAATTATTCAGTTTAGGGCTTGTCACAATAATGAAAGACTTCAAAGAGTGAAAAAGAAATAACACTCAAAATAAAACTATATGGCTACGTGTTTCCACAATAGATTAAGGATTTGTATCCACAGGAATAAGAAACAAATGAAAATAAATATAAATCCATACTATATATAATATAATCCAGGTATATTATACTGAAATTGTAGTACAAAAAAACAAAGAGGTGTTAAAAACAACCAAAGTAAAAGGACAGATCACTTACAAAGAAATGGCAATTAGATTGATAGATGACTTCTTTACAGCTCAAAGATAATATAATTATAACTTCAAAATGCTAAAAGAAAATAACTACTAACCTAAATGGTAGTGGTATACCTTGAGGAAAGGGGGAAATTACTGCCTAAGAACAAACCAAAACAAATACATTTTCAGATAAATAATAAATGAATTTCTAAAGCTTTCAAAAATAATTTCTTAATGAAGCATGCCCAAGAAGAAGGAATATTTCCTCAAAAGCTGTAAGAAATGGGTGAAAATGGTGATCAAAGAACTTCGTTAACATATGGGTAAAGGTAAACACAGTATAAAACAACAATTATGATGTCTAATTTAAGGTATATATAAAATAATTTAAAACTGAACAAAAATAGAGTGCAAGTCCAGGATAATATTGGCTCACAAAGGTTCAAAAAAATTTTTTTGAATGAAAGAATGAAATACTATAGAAATGTGAAGCCGAAAAGGATAAAGAAATGTAGCCAAAATCGAATCTAATGTAATAGGCCACATTAATAATAAAAAGAGATATCATCACAATAATAAAAATGCATCTGACAAAATCTAATACTCTTTCCTGATAAACAAATTCACCAAACTAAGAATATAAAGTAATTTACACAATACAAAAAGGGGCCTTTTTGAAAAATACTGTTACAACATTCTCAATGATAAAAGAATTAAAGCTTTCCCAGTAAGATCAAAAACAAGAAAAAGAATGGCCACCTATTATTAAACATTGTACTAGAAGTTTTAGCAAGAGCAACTAGGTGAGAAAGAAAAGGCATCCCTACTTGAAAGAAAAAATTACTATTAACTATATTTGCAGAAACATGATCATATACATGGAAAACACAAAGGAATCCACAATAAACTTTTTAGAAAAAATTCATCAAGGTTACAGGATACGAGTTCAATATACAAAAACCTATCATATTTCTATATACTAGCAATGAATAATCCAAAAATAAGATTTAATAAACAGTTCTATTAATAGCATCAAAAAATACTTGGGAAATTTTCTTTAAGACTTGTACACTCAAAACTATAAAACATTTCAATTGGAATTGAGTAAGATGTAAATACATGGAAAGTCATTGCATGACCAGGGATTGGAAGACTCCCTATTGTTTAAATGGTAACATAATCCAAATGTTCTAGGGATTCAATGCAATCTCTATCAAAATCCCAAAGGCCTTCTTTGCAAAAATGTAAAAGCTGATCCTAAAATTCATATGCAATTGCAAAAGACCCTGAATAGTCAAAACAATCTTTAAAAAGATGACCAAAGTTGAAGGTCTCATACTTTCTGACTTCAAACTTACTAGAAAGCTGTTGTGAATTAGGGGTGCCTGGATGGCTCAGTTAAGCATCAGCCTTCAGCTCAAGTCATGATCCTAGGGTCCTGGGATTGAGCCCTGCACTGGGCTCCCCGCTCAGCAGGGAACCTGCTTCTCCTTCACCTGCTGCCCCTGCTTGTGCTTGGGTGGGCTCTCTCTCTTTCAAATACATAAATAAATCTTTAAAAAAAAAAAGAGTGTTTATGTTAAGAATAAACATAGTGATCTATTCAAATAGAGAATCTACTAACCACAAAACCAACAGATACACTAAAGAGACACGTATTGTATTATTTCTTTTATATGCAATGTCCAGAATAGTCAAATCAATAGAGAGAGAAAAAAGGTTAATGGTTGCCAGGGAGTAAGGGGAAGGGGAAATTGGAAGTCACTGCTATTGAGTATAATATTTCTTTATGGGGTGATAAAAATGTTCTAGAGGCAGACAGTAGTAACTCTTCCACAACTTTGTCAATATACTAAATATCATTGTATTGTATACTTTAAAAATAAGTGAACAAAAACCAATAGAAAAGTTATTTTCCTATTTATTCAAATAGAAAATCCATTAACCATGAAATCAAAAGATATACAAAAAAGACATCTGTTACCATGTCATCAAATTACTTTTATCCTAGTTATCAAATTTTTTGTTACTTCATAGCAACAAATGGCATCTCACTCAATGAATATATTAATAAGGTTTTATTCTTCAATTATAATATTACCAGTATCTTTTATTAGCCTCACTTTATAGTTTTCTGCTAATCCAATATCAAACACACAGGAATACACAAATGCCTGAAGAGATACAGACTATAAGATGCAGAAATGAATTAATATCTAAATTTTATCTGGTCTCAGAATGATTTGTTTTGTTACTCTCCTATATAATATGGCTTAAATGGTGCTACATGAAAATTGTTTGCTTTTGATTACTGTTTTTTTGCTGTGAAAATGTTTTAAATTTTCTTAAAAAATCTAAGCAAATTTTAGAAACTGGAAAAAATATATCTGATAGCCAATATTGCTAAACATACATTCATTACAATAATACCTCTCAAATCCTCATTTATAGTACTTTTATCATTTCTTTATTAAGGGAAAAAAAACAGGATTTCTAGTTTGGGGCACAGTGTCCCACACTCTTCTCTCCATGCTCCTCTATGCAAAGAACAACTAAAAAACCTGGAAATAATGTACCAGTCAAAGGAGAATTCTGAAAGATGGGGAAAAGGAAGGCAGTTGGCAAGGGACCCCAGAATTTGAATAACAACATAGCAGCTCAGTGTTACCCTATTTAACCACCCAACTAAAGAAAAGGCACCTCAGGCTTGATGTCATCTGAGCTCACACTCAAGGGCAAAAACGTAGCCCAGGAAGATTGAGGAACCACTTCTACCCTATATTAATAGCACAAAGTGAGATGGTGGGGGAGTCCTGCCAGTAACAGGAGGCCAAGGCCATTCCCACAGGGATGGCATCTCCTATCCCCTTATATAGCAGAACCAGACCAGGGACATTCACTTCACACCCAAGGATGTCACCATTAAGAACCTAACAGGACTCCGAGCAGCATCAAGGGAAAGATCTCTACAAAAGCTCTGAGCACTAAATTGTCTTTGGAACTATAGCCCCTATTAAGTAGGCCAAGACCTACCTGCTAAACTGACACAGTGTATAAACAATAGCGATGTCTACCATTTGCAGGTTACAACCAAAAAAATGCTGCTCATACCAAGATGAAGGAAAATCAAAGCTAATGATAAAAGAAAATCCACAAATACAAAAATCAGATGTTAAAATAAACTGACAAGGATTTTAAGTAGCCAACATGGGGGCCCTGGGTGGCATAGTCAGTTAAGCATCCAACTCTTGGTTTCAACTCAGGTCATGATCTCAGGGTTGTGAGATCAAGGCCCAAATCAGACAGAATAAACATTTTTTTTCAAATTCCCTAGGAACAATCAAGATAGACCATATTCTGGACCACACACCAAACCCCACAAATTAAAAGAACTGAAATCATACAGAGTATGTTCTCTAACTATAATTGAGTCAAACTAGAAATCAATAACATAGAACAAAAAAATCTCCAACTCTTGGAAATTAAATAAGACTCCTAAACAACCCAGGGGTCAAAGAAGTCTCGATAGAACTAAAAAAAAAAAATACTCAGAACTAAATGAAAATGAAAATACAACATATCAAGTTATGGACAGAGTTATGGCATAGCCCCCCCCCAAAATTTATAACACAAACTGCTTATATCAGAAAAAAAGACAGATCTCAGATTCAATAATCCAAGTTCCTATTACCTCAAAAAACTAAAAAAAGAGCAAAATGTACCCAAAGCGAACAAAAGGAAGAAAATTACAAAACCAAAAATTAATAAAACTAAAACTTGGAAAACAATAGAGAAAATCAATGAAACAAAGAGCTGGTTCTTTGAAAAGGCTGATAAAATTAACAATCCTGTAGTAAAACTAACAATGAAACAGAGCAAATCATTAAAATGAGGAATGATACAGGGAATTAACAGTACAGATCATGTTGTCATTAAAAAGGTAATAAAGGAATACTACAAAGAACTTTACACATAAATTTAATGAATTAGAAGAAATAGATCAATTCCTCCAAAATCACAAACTACCAAAACTCAATCAAAATAAGATAATTCTGAATATCAGAACAATCCTATATTATTAAAGAAACTAAATTCAAAATTTTTAAAAGTCTACCCCCACACTCTCTGCCAATCTCTAGGTCTAGATGTTCTCACTGGAGAATTCTACCAAGTATTTAAAGAAAAATTTTATACAAAATCTCTTCTAGGACATAGAAGAGAAGGGAACACTTCCTAATTCATTTTACGAAGTCAGTATTATCCAGAACACAAGAAGACACAGACAATTCTAAGAAAACTATACACCAACATCTCTCATGAACACCGATGCAAAAAAAATCTTCAGTAAATATTAACAATTTAAATAACAATTTGTAAAAAGAAATTATACACCAAGACCAAATGACATATATTCTAAGTATGCAGGCCATTCAGTATTCAAAAGACAATGTAATGCACCATATCAATAGAAAAAAAACTGACATGATTGCTCAAGTGACAGAAAAAAAATCACAGAAATCATCTGTATTCTAGGAAAGGACATTTGTAAAGTGGCTCTTTTGCTAGTAAGATAGTATCTGAGAAATTTTTATTATAAATTTTTATTTTTACTCCCATAATAACAGGTTTTACACATACAAAATTTGGTGTCTTCTATGTTCCAAACACTGGGAAAATCAGATATTCTACTTAATTGAATAATTTTATTGCTATTTACATTCATTTATATTTACATTTCTTTCCTGTCACACCTAAATAAGTAACATGATGATCTAAGATTGAGAAACAGTATTTTTGTGTTTGGTATAAGAAACATAAAGGACACATCAGAGCCAGATTACAAAACTTCCACAACTTGATACGAATCTTCCAATAACAGAGCATCTTCTTTTTGTAGTCCTATATTGATGCTGCTGTTGGCTATGAAACTTACCAACGAAGGTAAACTGAATCACCTAGTCAGTATTACAGTAGCAGATAAAACTTTGTTTTCATAGTTCGTGTTTGCTTTCTTTGTGGCAAAGGTTAAAGTATATGAGAAAATACATTTCAACACATACATTATAAGTGGTCACTTAAACAGCAGGCATTCCATCTGTATGTGACAGCAGGTTAGTATAGAGCCCTTCAAACCAACTGGTATTTTTTTTAAGGATTTTATTTATTTGACAGACAGAGGTCACAAGTAGGCAGAGAGGCAGGTAGAGAAAGAGGGGGAGGCAGGCTTCCTGCTGAGCAGAGAGCCTGATGCGGGGGCTCAATCCCAGGACCCTGGGATCATGACCTGAGCCAAAGGTAGAGGCTTTAACCCACGGAGCCACCCAGGCGCCCCCCAACTGGTATTTTTATACCAGAACTGCATTAGGTCATTTACCATAATCAGCACCTTTCTCTTATAAAATTATTTACCACATATAGATTTCTGTTTCCAAGGTGGTCAGATTTTCTAATGTCACCTTAGAAACTTCTGTAAAGGCACTATCATATAATTTGTGATCACTTTCACTCTCAAATCTACTCCTTATGTCTAGAAAGACACTGAACGAGTAACATCTCCAGTACCCATGTTGTCATATTTGGAAAAATAAAACCTGCTGTCTTTGGGTAAAATCTAATACATAGTGATTTCATTCACTGGAATAGTATGTTATGTTCCATTCAACAAAAGTATGGGGATTTCTTCTACCTAACATCATACACAAAAAAAATCTGAGATAAATAGGCATAAAAACTATAAAGCTTTTACAAGAAAACATATGTGTCTGGCAGAGAATATATCTTGCATAGGTCATAAAAAGCAGTAAGCAAGAGAAATGGTTAGACTTCATCAAAATTAAAAACTTCAGTTTATCAAAAGACACCATTAAAAAAATGAATTAGCGAGGCAGACACTGTGAGAAAATATTTGCAAACCATATCAGCAAAGGATTTATAACCCAGGATGTATGCAGAATTTCTACAACTCAGCTATAAACAACAGCTCAATTTAAATGACCAAATATTTGTGCATTTCATTAAAATTTTTTAATTCTTACTGAGATATAAACACGCAACATTGTGTAAGTTTAAGGTGTACAGCATGTTGATTAGATGCACATAAATATTACAATACAAATACCACCTTAGTGTTACCTAACACCGCCAACACATCACATAATTATTTCTTTTTTTAATGGTGAGAACAATTAAGATCTAGTTTCTTAGCAACTTTGAAATTTATGATACAGTACTGTTGACTATAATCATTATGCTATGCATTAGACTCCAGGACTTATTTATCTGCTAGTTGAAAGTTTTTACGCTTAAACAACATCTTCCCCATTACCTTATCTCTGCCTCTGGTAATCATTCTACTCTCTGTTCTCTCTGTTTTAATGAGTTCAGCTTTCTTAGCTTCCACATGTAAGTGATATCATGCCATTCTTTTCTTTCTCCATCTGACTTATTGCACTTATTGCACTTGGCATAATGCCCTCAAGGTGCATCCATGGTATCACAAATGGCAGGATTACCTTTTTTCTCATGGGTTAAATAATATTCCTGTGTGTGTGTGTGTGTGTGTGTGTGTGTGTAAGAGAAGGACAGGTATCTTTTTAATCTATTCATCGACTGATGGACACTTAGGTTGTTTCCATATCTTAGCTATTGTGAATAATGCTGTACTAAACATGAGAGTGTAGGTATCTCTTCAACATTCTATTTTCATTTGGTGGGGGGGATATATACTCAGAAGTGAGATTACTGGATCATATAGCAGTTCTATTTTTAATTTTGGGGGCAAGCTCCATACTGTTTTTCAAAGTGGCTGAACCAGTTAACTTTCTCACCAACAGTGCCCTTTTCTTCACATCCTGGCCAACACTCATCTCTTATCTTCTTAATGACAGCCTTTCTATCAGATATGAGGTGTTATCTTGTGTGGTTTTGATTTGCTTTCCCTTGATCATTAGTGATACTGAACACCTTTTCATATACCTGTTGGCCATTTGGATTTTGTCTTTGGAGAAATGTCTGTTCAGTTTCTCTGCCCATTTTTTAATCAGATAGTATTTTTGTTATTAAATTATGTGGGTTCTTCATATATTTTGGATACTAAGTCCTTATTTGATAAGTGGTTTACAAATATTTTACCCCATTCTATACTTAGACTTTTCATTTTGTTGACTATTTTGCTATGCAGAAACTTTTGAGTATGATGTAGTGTCACTTGTTTCTTATTTTGTTAAAATTTGTACTTTGGGTATCTTCTCCAAAAAGCATCGTCAAAATCAATGCCAAAAAACTTCTTCTCTATGCTTTCTTCTTTTTTTTTTAAAGATTTTATTTATTTATTTATTTGACAGAGGGAGAGAGATCACAAGTAGGTAGAGCAGCAGGCAGAGACAGGAGGGGAAGCAGGCTCCCCGCTGAGCAGAGAGCCCTATGCAGGGCTGGATCCCAGGACCCTGACATCATGACCTGAGCTGAAGGCAGAGGCTTACCCACTGAGCCACCCAGGCGCCCCTCTATGCTTTCTTCTAGAAGTTTCACAGTATCAGTTCTTATGTTTAAGTCTTTAATCCATTACAAGTTAATTTTTGTGAGTGGTGTAAGACAGGGGTCCAGTTTTATTTTTCTGCAGGTGGTAATTCAGTTTTCCCAACATCATTTGTTGAAGAAACTATATTTTCCCAGTGAGGGTTCTTGGCTCCTTGTGAAATATCAGTTGACCATATATGTGAGCAATTAGTTTTGGGCTCTGTATTCTATCCCCTTAGTTTATGTATCTATTTTTATGTCAGGACCACATATAATTACTATAACTTTGTAATATAGTTTGAAATCAGAAAATGTAATGCCTTTAGCTTTCTCTTAACTTTCTCAGAATTGCTTTGGCCATCTGGAGTCCTCTGTGGTTCCATACAAATTTTAGGAATTTTTTTTCTATTTTTGTGAAAAATGCCATTGGAATTTCGATAGGGAATACACTGAATCTATGCTTTGGGTAGCATGGACATTTTAACAATATTATTCTGATCCGTGAACATGGGATATTCTTCCATTTGTGTCTTCAGTTTCTTTCATCTAAGTCTTGCAGTTTTCATTGTATGGATCTTTCACTTCCTTGGTTAAATTTACACCCAAGTATTTTATTGTTTTTGATGCTGTCATCAATGGAATAGTCTTCTTTATTTCCTTTTTAGGTATCTTGTTGTTTGTGTATAGAAATGCCTCTTTTTTATTTTTTTAAAGATTTTTTTTAACATTTATCTTATTTGAGAGAGAGAGTGAGCAAGAGATAAAGCACACAAGTAGGGCCAGAGGGAGAAGGAGAAGCAGGCTCCCCAATGAGCAGGGAGTCCAAAGTGGGGCTCTATTCCAGGACCCTGAGCCAAAGGCAAATGCTTAATCAACTGAACCACCCAGGTGCCCCATGCCTCTAATTTCTTCATGTTGATTTTATATCCTGAAACTTAACTGAATTTGTTGATTATTTTCAACAGCTTTTTGGTTAAGTTTAAGGATTTTCTCTATATAAGATCATATTACCTGAAATTACTACTTTAATTCTTCCTTTCTGATCTGGTATGTTTTTGCCTAAATGATCTAGGTACAACACAGTATTACACTAAGAGCGGTGAGAATGGGCACTCATGTTTTGTTCCTGATCTTAAAGGAAGAGCTTTCCATCTTTTGTGGTTGAGTATGATGGTTAGCTGTGGGTTTGCTATATGATGGCCTTTATTATGTTGAGGTACATTGCTTCTATACCCAATTTATTAAGGATTTTTAATAATGAAAAGATGCTGAACTTTGTCAAATGGTTTTTGTGCATTTGCTGAAATCGTATGATTTTTATCTTTCTTTTTTAAATTTTAGTCTTTCATTTTATTAATGTGGTCTACCGCTTTTATTGATTGATTTGCATATGTTAAACCATGTTTGCATCCTAGGGATAAATCTCCCTTGGTCATAGTGCATAATCCTTTAAATGTGTTACTGAATCTGGTTTGCAATATTTTGAAAATTATTAAGCAGAATAAAAGACAAATGACTAGTAAACAGATGAAAAGCTACTCAATTTCATTAGTCATAAGAAAAATGCAAGTTAAAATTACAATGAATTCCTACTATACACCCACTACTGCAGTGAAAATTATAAAAACTGAGATTCTGAAATGTTGGCATGATTATAAAGTAAACATAAACTTTTATACATCATTGGTGGGAATGATATAATCATTATGTTCCAGCAATTCCACTTCTAACTACCCAAAAGAAATGAAAAATTATCTTCACAAAAAGAACCGTACAAGAAAGTTCTTATAACTACAATCTGGAAACATAGCAGGCATCCACTAATAGAACAGAAAAACCAGTATCTCATACAATGGAATCCTAATACTCAGGAATAAAAAGAACCAAAATTACTGATATATACAACAAGATGGATGAGACTATTTTGCATGATTCCATGTTAGTTAAATTCTAGTACAAAGCTGATCTACAGTAGAAAGAATAGTCGTTGCCTTTTCAGTGTAGCAGTTAGTGTTGAGTGGGAAGGAGCATGAATAAACTTCTTGGTGTGGTAAAATGGTATGATCTGTCTTAGGCTGGACAATATAACAAAAATACCACAGACTGGGTGACTTATAAAAAGCAGAAATTTATTGCCCACAATTCTAAAAGCTGGGAAATCCAAGATAAGGCACTACCAGATTTGGTGTCTGACAAAACCCACTTCCTAGCTCACAGTGTGCCATTTTCTTGCTGTGTCCTCACATGGAGGAAGGCACAAAAGAGCTCTCTGGAATCTTATTAGGGCACAAATCCCAGTCATGAGGGCCCTACCCTCATGACCTAATCACCTCTTGAAGATCCCACCTCCAAATACCATCATGTTAAGGATTAGGTTTCAACATAGGAGTTTTGGGGGAACACATTCAATCTATAGCAATATGAATTTTAATTACCCAGATATATGTATTTGTCAAAACTCAGGAAGAGTAGACTTTTTATTTTACTGTATGTAAATTTTACATCAAACAAAAAAAAGAGCCTGTAAATCAATACCAAACTCTAGCTAATAATATGCATGCTGAAGTATTTGGGGAAAAGTGTACCAATGTCTGAAATTTACTCTGCACCAAAAATAAAATGGATTAATAGATGGAATGTGGGTTACACAGATGATTAGATAATATATGATGAAGCAAGAATAGTAAAATATTAACAGCAAAATCTAGGTGGTTGCTATGTGGATAGTCAATGCAAAATTATATCACCTTTGCTATGTCAGAACATTTTTATAATAAAATGTTGGGGGGAAATTATAGGAATTTCCACTTATTTTTTCCCTAATATTTACCAAATGAAGCAGTTCTTTCTTTATAAACAAAAGAACATGTCTACAATTAAGCAATTGGCCATAAATCCAATATATGATTAGAATATAAAGTCCCCAAAGTACTGCTATTTTACCCAAAATCTCACACTGAATGTTTATTAAAAGTTTGTCAGCATATTCCTTACTAATAGTGTACAAGTACATCAACCAATTGCTTAGCATCTTTTTTCAGTCTTAGGTCATCAGACATATTGTGGTGGTTTTACAACGTCCACTTGGATAAGCCAGAACCATGTTCCTTAGAATCCCCTTTTCTGATTAGGCCCAGGCTAATCCACAGAAATGTACATAAGGCTTGGAAGGTGGAAGTGAAGCAGCAACCATGAGTTTGTGAAGATCATCATGGTTAAACGTTGTGAAACACAGAAGAGGCAACAACCTTCCACAGACTTATCCCGTAGCTATTTCTCCTGATCCCACTACAATGATTTGAAATGCCTGGCTTCTCATACTCCCTAGTGAGCTCCAGAGAGCCAACCCACAATAAGTGCCTCTGTAGAAGTGATTAGTGACTTTTCTCTGCACTTTCAGCTCCTCCTTTGGGTCTCTTACTTCCCAGTTGCTCCCATACTGTGAAAGGTTTTATAGGGCCATAGTAAATCCTTGATTTCATTAACACTCATAGTGGTTCCACTTCCTTGACTGAACTCTGTTAACACAAGCATACTTCACTTATCCCATTACCTATGTCTCCAAAAGTTACAAATAAATTAAAATTTTGCAAGTCATTTTTATTTTTATTTTTTTTGAAGATTTTTGTTTATTTGACAGAGATCACAAGTAGGCAGGCAGAGAGAGGGGGAAACAGGCTTCCTGTCAAGCAGAGAGCCTGATGTGGGGCTTGATCCCAGGACCCTGAGATCATGACCTGAGCTGAAGGCAGAGGCTTAACCCACTGAACCACCCAGGCACCCCTTTCTTTTTTGTTTTATAAAGGGTTATGAAACCCTTCTCTAAGGGAAGCATAATTCTTTTGTATAGGAAATGTTAAGGTTTACCTATTTTATAATAAATCTGAATTTTTCTTTTTCAAGAGAAAAACAGTGTGGTATAATGGAGGAAGAACTGAACTCAGTCGTTCTAAGATATTGATCATGGCTCAGTCAGTTAATAACTGAGAAACCTTAGTCAATTTACTAAACCTCTCTGCAACCTATTTTCCTATCTTGAAAATATGTATAATGATACCAGCGATATGTACATAAGAGAGACTTCAGGATAGCAATCTGCCTGCAAGAGTAGAAGTCTAAAAAATTTATCTTTTTATTTTTTAAAGATTGTTATTTATTTATTTGTTAGAGAGAGAGCGCGAGCACAGGCAGAGTGGCAGGCAGAGACAGAGGGAGAAGCAGGCTCCCTGCCGAGCAAGGAGCCCGATGTGGGACTCGATCCCAGGACGCTGGGATCATGACCTGAGCCGAAGGCAGTTGCTTAACCAACTGAGCCACCCAGGCGTCCCTAAAAAATTTATCTTTAATTTCCATGGCAAGCATACTGCATACAATCTAAGTTTATTTGGAGGACTGGTGGCAGTGGAAATTATTGTTAGAAGTAACAGAAAAAGCTAAAATAACCTCATGTCAATATCTTAGTGTTCTCAACAGAATGTACCGATGAAATTAAGACTAGTATATTATCTTATTTTAAAGATGTATTTATTAGGGAGAGAGAGAGTGTGCATATGCAAGGTGGGGGAGGGGCACAGGAAGAGGGAGAGAGAGAAGACTCTCCTCAAACAGATTCTCTGCTCAGAGATCCTGATGCGGGGCTCACTCCCAGAACCTTGAGATCATGACCTGAGCCAAAATCAAGAGTTAGATGCTTAACTAACTGAGCCACCCCAGAGCCCCAACACTTAACACATTCTTAACAAATGCTAGTTATTATCTTTCTCTTCTGTTAAACTCCTTAATGAGATACTGTTTTAAAATCTCTGTTTTCTAAAAATGAATTCTAACCATTTAAATAATTCATAATTTGAAATAGCATTGTTAGGTTTAATTGTTCTTCAATTATGCTAATCCTGAGACATGAATCATCACATTTCCCTTTTCTCAAATCAATTCCTATGTCTTCTAATATACTTTCATCATTGTTCTGATGAGCAGCTGAACATTCAAGTGAAATAAAGAAGTGCTTCTCAAAGTTTCATTTCCATGTAATCACCCAGGATTCTGATTCAGTAGGTCTAGGGTTGAGGTATGAAACTACATTTCTAATGAACTCTCAGATGATGCTGTTAATAGTGCAGAGACCAAACATAAAGTAGCAAAGGACTAAAATAGGGTATATGCTAGGTTATTACAAAATTAGAGTTGAAGACACCTTACAAACTTTATAATCCATCCAAAAACAAGTATGTCCTGCTTTATTTTTAGATTTTACTTATTTACTTGAAAGGGGGAGAGAGAAAAAGAGTACAGCAGGGGGGGTGGCAGGCTGAGGGAGAGGAAGCCTGATGTGGGGCTTGATTCTAGGACCCTGAGATCACCTCCAAAGCTGAAGGCAGACACTAACTGATTGAGCCACCCAGGAGTTCCTATCCTTCTGCTTTAAAAATGACGATGGTAAAACAGAATTTAAGGGTCTTGGACAAGGTCACTGTATTAGATAGTAGTAGAGCAAGAGAAAATTCACCTTATATTAACTATAGATTCTATACATTTTCCATCATACCAGTGCTTCTCATACTCTGATTATGTTTGTGTAATTATGGAGCATCCTCATGTAAATCAATATAGGGAACCTAGAAATCCCTAGAATGTGCCATGATACAATTGTTCCTTTTTCAAGTATCCCAGAGTATTATTTTCCTTTTAAAGATTTATTTATTTATTATTTGACAGAAAGAGGGAGAGAGAGAGAGAGCACATGCACTCATGAGTGGGGGAGGGTGCAGTGGAAAAGGGAGAGGGAAAATCTTAAGAAGATTCCTCGCTAAGCATGGAGCCCAACTCAGGCCTTGATCCCATAACCCCAGGATCATGACCTAAGCCAAAATCAAGAGTCAGACACCCAAAGGTCTAAGACATCCAAGTGTACCATCAAGTAACCCAGAGTATTATTAAATTACAGCAAGATTTGCCAATCAATGTCTAAAGAAATCTGTATATCTACACTAAGGAAAAATGAATAATAAATACAAATCTTACTCTGGTATTCAGAAATTCTACTTCTTGATTCTTGACCAATCTCATTCTAAGATATTTGACAGAGAGACTTGTCTATATTACCAAAGAAACCAAGAGAAAAAACTAATGGGATTTTGCCTGTTTCCACAGGTCTAGTAAGATTTCACTATGCACAGAAGTATGACTAAATTTCACCATAGGACTTACAATATCTGTCCCAGTAAAGGTTACATACAATTCTTCTGTACTTCCCTAATCATAAAAGGAACAATATCGTGTCCAGAACCAACATCCTTTGAGCAAGTGAACAGTCTTATTTTCAGATTGAGGAGTAAAAGTACCATATGAACATGTTGTTAAAATACTGCATTAATAAAGAATAAAGACTGACTAGTATTTTTGACCCATCTCTCCTGAAATTTCTATTTTATTGAAACTGAATATAAATTAAAACAGTCCCTGCAAGAGAAGGAAGACACCACTAATTTTGACAATTATTAGAATAGTGTATCAGCATTCCAATGTTAGCATTTTTAATCAACTTACTTTTTAAACAAAAACTTCCAAATAAAACCTTTGTCATTACCACAATGAGAAAAAAGTATGACTAGCCAAAAAGAAAAAAATGACAGTAAATACATTATTTCACTAAATTCTACTAGAGAATGTTGCCCATAGAATGTTCTGAGCCTGAGCCCCTCTTTGTTGAAAAGAAAAAATAATAATAACTCAAGGAGTTAAAAGCTTATGTTTATAGATACAAGGAAAACAAGTGAAACATAATTAAAAAGGGAAAAACGTTTTGCCAGAAATTTGATGTTACTTAAGGCTTTGTCCATAACATCTTTAACATCATGCCAAGTATCTGAATGTGACACACTTTAAAAAAACACTACCTCACCATGTTGGTTTGTATGAATGTATGTATGTATGTGTGTGTGTGTGTGTGTGTGTGTGATCTCTACAACCGGCATGGGGCTCAAACTCGCTATCTCAAGATCAAGATTCCCACACTCCACTGAGCCAGCCAAGTGCTCCACCATGTTATTTCTTAACTGAAGTTTTTGAGTAATCCCCACAATAGCTTAAAATTCTATCAACAGAAAACAAATCTTATATTTAATTCTCAAGAGCACCTAGTCCTATAACTAGTATACATTAGGCAGGCATTCATGACATTTTTAAATAAATTGAAAAAATAATGTAATTAAACCAGGCAGTTTATTTAGAATTGTTGTGTTCTTAGAGCTGAAGCCCCAAGAGATCACCTACTACTTTAGTATACTCATTTAAGGATATGAACATTAAGGACTAAAGACATTAAGCAACTAGCCTAATATTCAGACTTGTTTTTAGGGACAGTGAGATTTCTTAGTTCTAAATCTGAGAGCTCTATGAAGGCAGATATTAAAGGAATTGCTTAAGGCAAGTGAAACCTGGTAACATTTTATTTAAGATCAGAAGGATGTTAGATTGGAAGGGAGAAAAAGGGAAGGGACATAATATATATTCAGAGATATAAGGTGCCCAAAAATGTTCCACAGGAAGTAGAAGGAGAAATCAGGCTAGCAAAGATACCCAGCTAGAACTCTACCTACATTGTTTAAGATTCTACAGGGGAAAGGGTAAAAAAAAGTCAGAGGATCTTCTTAGGAAGATGGCTGTGTCTGCAATCTCCCTTAGTGAGAATTTTCTAAACTTATCACTACAAGAATCATCCCATGCCTGGAATTTCAAACATTTCTGACTCTACTGGTTTGCTCCCAACTCCCCACATTCACACCTGAACTCACTAGAAGCATCTGTCCAAGACTGCAAGAAGAATGGCAATAAAAATGCAAAACACAAGTAACAGTTGACCTAAAAATTTTGTCTGCAAATCCCTTAATGATAAAATTTAAGGCTTCTGTCCATTGAAAAAAGATTTAAATTTGAGGACTAAAGTAGAGGTAGCTTCCACAGCAAATGAGCTTTAAATAATGAACTGGTAACATTACTATGTATGAAAAATAAAAAGTTATTTAATTTGCAAATAATGTTAAGTTTTTGTTAATTTAATAAGAACTTTTATTCTTTTGTCAATTTTGTAAAATATAACCCAATTTGGGGGCACCTGGGTGACTCATTCAGTTGAGCTACTGACTACTGGTTTTAGCTCAGGTCATGGAATTGAGGTACAGGGATTGAACCCCATGTCAGGTTCTGTGCACAGCTGGAAGTCTGCTTCTCTCCCTCTCCCTCTGCTTGTCACCCCACACACATGCAGGCAGTCTTTCTCTAAAAATAAATAAATCTTCAAAAAAATAAGCCACAACTTGAAAAATCTACATTATCGACTTTAATTCACTGAATTTTTATTAAAATCAAATATTTTATGCAAATGACTTAGTTTTCTTACTGCTGCCTGGTTTTTGTTTTACTTCCAGTGTAGTTAACAGAGACATATTGGTTTCAAGTGTACAATACAGCAATTCAGCAGTTCCATATATTACACAGTACTTATTAAAATAAGCGTACACTGAATGCCCTTCACCTATTTCAGCCATCCCCCACCCAATGCATCTCTGGTAACCATCAGTTTCTTCTCCATAGTTAAGTGTTTGGGGGTTTGTCTCTTGTTTTTTTCTTTGATCACTGTTTTGTTTCTTAAATTCTACATGTGACTGAAATAAGATGGAACTTAGCTTTCATTGATTGGCTTACAATTACACTCTCTAGATCTATCAAAGCTATTGCAAGTGGAAATATTTCATTCTCTGGAATAGGTGAATAATACTCTACTATATACATATACCACATTTTCTTTATCCATTCATCTACTGATGGACACTTGGCTGCTTTCATAGCTTTGACATATAAATAATACTACAGTAAACATAGAGGTACATCTTTCAAATTACTGTTTTCATATTCTTTGGGCAAATATCCACTACTGTGATTGCTACATTGTAGGGTACATGTACTTCAAATTTTTTGAGAACCTCTATACTGTCTTCTATATTAGCTCTACCAATTTGCACTCCCACCAATAGAACACTAGGATTCCTTTTTCTCCACATTCTCACTAAAATTTGACATTTTAACTGAGATTTTAATTATACCATTATGACAAGTGTGAAGTGATATTGTGATTTTTCACTTACATTTCCCTGAAGACGACTAATAAGTCATGTTGAGCATCTTTTCATATGTCTCTTGGCCATCTGGATGGCTTCCTTGGAAAAATCACTGCTCATGCCTTCTGTCCATTATTTTATTGAATTTCTTGGTTTCCTGATGTTGGCATAATTTTTTTACATATTTTGGATTATAACCCTTTATCAGCTATGTCATTTGAAAATATCTTCTCCCATTCAGTAAGGCACCTTTAACTTTGTTGGTGGTTTCCTTTGCTGTGCAAAAGGATTGTATTTTTATGTAGTCCCAATGGTTTATTTTTATTATTGTTTCCCTTGCCTCAGGACACCTCTCTTTTAAAAAGTTGATACTACAGCCAATGTCAGAAATTACTGCCGTCCTCCCTTCTAGGGTTTTTATGGTTTCAACTCTCACATTTAGGTCTTTAAACATTTTAAATTTATTTTTGTATATGGCATAAAAGTGGTGAGTCTTAACAACTCAAGCTACTGACAAGACTGTCTTTCTCACACTGCATTTTGTAGCTAGTTTCATCAAAGATTAATTGGTAATATAATTGTAGGTTTATAGGTTTGTAGGCCTTCTATTCTATTACATTGATCTGTGTGTCTATTTTTGTGCCAGCACCACACTGTTCTGATTATTACAGCTTCATAGTATAACCTTAAGTCTAGAATCTTGATAGCTCCAGTTTTATTTTCTTTTTCAAGATTATTACAGCTATCTGGGGTCTTTTGTGGTTCCAAATAAATCTTAGAATTGCTCTAATTCTGTGAAAATGCTGCTGACATTTTAATAGGGATTGCATTAAATGTATAGATTGCTTTGGGTGTTATAGACATCTGAACAATATTAAGTCTCCCAACCCATGAGCATGGAATGTCTTTCCATTTTTTTGTGTCATCTTTGATTGCTTTCATCAGTATTTTATTACACTTTTCAGAGTCCAGGTCTTTCACCTCTTTGGTTAGGTTTGTTCTTAGGTATCTTATTATTTTTGGTGCAATTGTAAACAGGATTGATTGCTTAATTTCTCTCTCTGCGGCTTCATTATCAGTGTATAGAAATGCAACAGATTTCTGTATGTTGATTTTGTATCCCGGGACTTTACTGACTTCATGTATCGATTTTAGTAGTATTCTTGTGAAGTCCAAGGGGTTTTCTGCATATAGTATCATGTCATCTGCAAATAGTGAAAAGTTTTCTTCCTTACCAGTTTGGATGCCTTTTATTTCTTTGTGTTGTCTGACAGCTGTGGCCAGGACTTCGTACTGTGTTGAATAAAAGTGGTGAGGATAGACATCCTTGTCTTATTCCTGACCCTAGGGGAAAAGGTCTCAGTTTTTTCCCATTGAGTATGATGCTGGCTGTGGGGTTTTCATATTAGGCCTTTATTATGTTGAAGTATGTTCCCTCTAAACCTACTTTGTTGAGGGTTTTTATCGTGACTGGATGTTGCACTTTGTCAGACGCTTTCTCTGCATCTATTGAAATGATCACATGGTTTTAATTCTTTCTCTTACTGAAGTGATGTATCAATTGATTTGTGAATATTGAACCACCCTTCCATCCCGGAAATAAGTCCCATTTGATTGTGGTAGATGATTTTTTTTTTAATGGATTGTTGGATTCAGTTCACCAATATTTTGTTGAGGATTTCTCCATCTATGATCATCAGAGATATTGGCCTATGGTTCTCTTTTTTGTTTGTGATGTCTCTATCTGGTTTGGGTATCAGAGTAATGCTGGCCTCATAGAATGAAATCAGAAGTTTTTCTTCATCTTCCATTTTTTTGGAGAAGTTTGAAAAGAACAGGTATTAACTCTTCTTTAAAGGTTTTGTAGAATTTGCCTGTGAAGCCATCTGGTCCTGGACTTTTGTTTGGGAGTCTCTTGACTACTGATTCAATTCATTACTGCTAATCAGCCTGTTCAAATTTTCTATTTCTTCCTGCTCCAATTTTGGTAGGCTATATGTTTCTAGGAATTTATCCCTTTCTTTTAGGTTGCCCAATTTGTTAGCATACAGTTTTTCATAATATCTTCTTACAATTTTTTGTTTATCTGTGGTGTCAGTCATTAATTGCTCCTCTTTCATTTGTGATTTTGCTTATTTGAGTCCTCTCTCTCTGTCTCTCTTTTTTCTTGATGAATCTGGCTGGAGGCTTACCAATTTTGTTGATGTTTTCAAAGAACTAGCTTCGGGTATCATGATCTGTTCTCTTGTTTTGTTTTTTGTTTTTCTTTTTTAGTTTCGATAGCATTCATTTCTGCACTTATCTTTATTATTTCCTTCCTTCTGTCGGTTTGGGGTTTTGTTTGTTCTTCTTTTTCTAGCTCCTTTAGGTGCTAGGTTAGGTTGTTTACTTGAGATTTTTCTTGGTTCCTGAAGTAGGCCTGTATTGCTATAAACTTCCCTCTCACAACTGCTTTGGCTGCATCTCAAAGGTTTTGGACCACTGTGTTTTCATTTTTGTTTCCGTGTACTTTTTGATTTCCTCTTTAATTTCTTGGTTGACCCGTTTATTGTTTAGTAGCGTGGTATTTAACCTCCCTGTATTTGTGCTCTTTCCAGAGTTTTTCTTGTGGCTTTCTAGTTTCATAGAATTGTAGCCAGAAAATATGCAAGGTATGACTTCAGTCTTTTCAAATTTGTTGAAGATTGTTTTGTGGCCTAAGATGTGATCTGTCCTGGAGAATGTTTCAGGTGCATGTGAAGAGAAAGTGTATTCTGTCTTTAGGATGGACTGTTCCGAATATATCTGTTAAATCCATCTCGTCCAGGGTGTCATTCAAAGCCACTGTTTCCTTGTTGGTTTTCTCTTTGGACGATCTGCCCATGGATGTAAGTGGGGTGTTAAAGTCCCCTACTATTATTGTATTACTATCAATTAATTCGTTGTTTTGTTATTAACTGTCTTATATATTTGGGCGCTCCCGTTCTGGGTGCAGAAATGCTTACAGTTGTTAAATCTTCTTGTTGGACTACCCCCCTTATTATTACATAGGTTCCTTCTTTGTCTCTTGTTATAGTGTTTGTTTTATTTATTTGTTTTTTAAAGATTGTATTTATTTGTCAGAGAGAGTAAGCACAGGCAGACAGAGAGGCAGGCAGAGGCATAGGGAGAAGCAGGCTCACTGCTGAGCAAGGAACCCGATGTGGGACTCGATCCCAGGACGCTGGGATCATGACCTGAGCCGAAGGCAGCTGCTTAACCAACTGAGCCACCCAGGCGTTCCACAGTGTTTGTTTTAAAGTCCGTTTTGTCCCATATAAGAACTGCTACCTCGGCTTTCTTTTCACATCCATTTGTGTGATTAATTTTTCTCCATCCCCTCACTTTCAACCTGCAGGAGTCTTTAGGTCTGAAATGAGTCCCTTGTAGGCAGCATCAAGATGGATGGTGGGTTTTTGTTTTTGTTTTTTGAATACGTTCCACCATCCTATATCTTTGGATTGGAGTGTTTAGTCCACTTACATTTAAAGTAATTATTGACAAGTATGTATTTATTGCCATTTGTTACTTATTTCTTAGTGGGTTTTTTTTTTCTTTTTGTAGTTTTTTTTTTTTCCCCTCTGATTCTTTCTTCTCATTCGTGGTTTACTGGTTTGCCTTAGTGATATACTTGGATTCCTTTCTCTTCATGCTTTTCATATCCATTGGTGTCATTTGATTTGTGGTTACCATTAGGTTTGTATATACCATCTTCTGCATATGCAGTCTATATTAAGTTGATGGTCGTTTAAATTCAAACTCTTTCTTTACTCCTCTCCCCTGCAATGTTTTAGGTGCATGGTGTCATATTTTACATCCTTTTGGGGGTGGGCGGCAGGGGGGGAAATCCCTTGACCAGTCTTTTATGGAAATACGTATTCTTACTGCTTTTGTGTTTTGGGGGTTTTGTTTTTGGTGTTTTTGTTGTTGTTGTTTTTGTTTTTCATTTTCACATTCTCACCAACAGTCTTCCATTTCCACTCATACAATTCCCTTTAATTTTTTTTGTAGGGGTGGCTTAGTGGTTATGAACACCTTTAAGTTTTGTTTGTCTCAGAAACTCTTTTTCCCTTCCTTTATTCTGAATGACAGCCTTGCTGGATAGAATATTCTTGGAGGTAGATTTTTCCCTTTCATCAGTCTGAATATATCATGCTATCCCCTTCTGGCTTAAAAAGTTTCTGCTGAAAAATCTGCTGTTAGCCTTACGGGGTTTCCTTTACATGTAACTGTCTTCTTTTGTCTTGCTGATGTAAAAATTCTTTCTTTAGCACTACTTTTTACCATTCTGTTTACTGTGTGTCTTGGCGTGGACCTCCTTGGGTTGATTTTGCTGGGGGATCTCTGTGCTTCTTGCATTTGGATATCTGTTTCCTTCTCCAGATTAAGGAAGTTCAGCTATTATTTTTTCAAGTAAAAGTTCTGCCCCCTTTTCTCTCTTCTTCTTCTCCTGGGATCCCTGTAAAGTGAATGTTATTACATTTGATGGAGTTACTGAGTTCCTTAAGCCTATTTTGTCTTGTTTATTTTTCCTCCTCACCTGTTCAGCTTAACTATTTCCTAATACTCTGTCTTCTAGTTCATTAATTCATTCTTCTGCTTCTTCCAGCCTGCTATTTTTTCCATTCAGCGTATTCCTAGTTTCCTTTATTGTGCTCTTCGTCTGACTGGTTCTTTTTTATCTTTGTTAAGGACCTCACTGATGTACACCCACTCTTCTCTCAAGTCCAGTGCGTATCTCTATGATCATTACTTTAAGTTCTCTACCAGATGTATTACTTATAGCTGTTTCTTTTACATTTCTTGGGGTGGACTGGTCCCATTATTTCATTTGGGATATATTCCTCTGTCTCCTCATTTTGTCTCTGTGTCTGCTTCTGTGTTTTCAGGAGGTAAGCTACTTCTCTTCATATTAAAAGTAATGGCCTAATGAAGAACTCCTACAGTGCCCTGCAATGTCCCTTTTTCACCAGAACCTGATGGTTCAGGGATGTCCTATGTTTGTTGTGTGTACCCAGTGGTCATGCCCTGGACACATCTTGCTTCAATCCAGTCTTCTGTGGAGGCTCTCTGCTTGTACTTGGCAGGGTTGGTCCTGGCCAGAGTGGGGCACCATTTTAACAAGGTGCATGCTGGATTGCTTGCAAAATGAGACTTACAACCAACAACATAGGATGAGGGCTGCATTGGTGTGTCAGGCAATTTTAACAAGGTGCACCTCATGTTTCTACAGGGCCCAGCACCACAATCACTGCCTCTACCATTTTAACAAGGTGCATGCTGGATGGCTTACAAAATGAGACTTACAACCAACGACGTAGGATGAGGGCTGCATTGGTGTGTCAGGCAATTTTAACAAGGTAAACCTCATGTTTCTACAGGGCCCAGCACCACAATCACTGCCTCTAGGACTGAGGCCACACAAAATATAAGAGTTGTGAGATCAATGTTTTCAGGATTTGCACTGATTTTCTCACAGGGGGGACACACAGCACCAGGACCAAGGCAAAGTTGACTCTGAAGGGGCAAATTCCCCATACTGCTGCAGGGAAGGGGGAGGGTGCTTGGGGTCACCAAGGTAGTGAATGCCAGTGTTGTGCTGGCTCCCACAGTTAGACCTGTGTTTATACTGACGGTCAGGGAACGGAGATGGTGCCTGTCAGCATCTTTGTTCCTGGAGGAGTCTCCCTCTGGGATACACACTGTTATCTCTACATAACACTCCCACTCATGTGACCCTGGTGTTCTTCAAACTGCTGTTTCTATACATAACTCTGCGTCTTTGTCATCGTGCTGTCTCTTTAGGGCAGGGACTCGGCTTCCTAATGCTTAAGTTTTAAAAACAAGAGTGGAATAGGATTTTATTTAAGTTTACTTAGGTTACTTATGTTTTATTTAAGCTGTAAAAATAAAAGTGGAATAGGATTTTAATATTAAGGTATTTCAGAGTGTATAAAAAAAAACAGGCCAGATTCAGAGCCATTTCAGGGACATGGAGAACTAGGAGTCAATAACACCATCAGGCATATCTTTGCCTTTCCAGCTCTCTGAGTTCTGCTATCTGAGTGGATCTCTTTCTCTCCAGCTAAACATAGGCTATCATACTAAAAGGTGTGAAAAATGGAAAGGGGTCATGACCTTTGACAGGTTGCAACTCCTCTTTTACTACAGCCCTGGAATGGGGTATAATGAATGGCTACATCTGTGTTAAGTTTCGATCTGAGTAACCAAAGATAGACTATTATGCTTGGTAAAGGCATCAAAAACACAATTGTGTATGTGTTGGGGAAAAAGAGGTCTGTTAACAGAAATGGGGAAAGTATGCTGGACAAAGAAAAATAATATGTATAATTACATATTTTAATTCAATTTAAAAAAGATTGTTACAGTTTTCCCTCAGAGTTTTGTATAACTTTTTCCCTAGGATACCAAGAGATTTATTGTTGCATAGGAACAAGTTTGGTTAGTTCCTGAGGAAGAATATCCTTTTCAACAGTCAAGGGGTATGACTATGAGCAGAGGTGTTTAAACAGAGGCCATCACTCAGTAATAATAAGTTAAGTATAACAAATACCAATATATATTATATACTATTTCATGTGCTCAAAATGATTTGAATTTAGATACAATATACAGCACAACATATTTTCAAAATGTTTTTGCTTTCTGAATTTAAATTAAATGAATTAACATATTATGTGTTTTTTGCTTCAGGTGTACAAGTCAGTGATTCATCAGTCTTATACGATACCCAGTGCTAATTGCAACACATAACTTCCCCACTATTGATCACCCAGTTACCCCATCCCTTCACCCCCCTCCCATTTCTTATAATTAAGAGTCTCTTGTGGTTTTGCTCCCTCTCTGGTTTGGTCTTGTTTCATTTTTTCCTTTCTTCACCTGTGATCCTCTCCCTTGTATCTTAAATTCCACATATCAGTGAGATCATATGATAACTGACCTTCTCTGATGGTCTTATTTATCTCTTATTTATTTCTTATTTTGCTGTGAAAAAGATTTTTATCCTGATGAAGTCCCAATAGTTCATTTTTGCCTTTGTTTCCCTTGCCTTTGGAGACATGTCTAGCCAGAAGTTGCTGAGACCGAGGTCAAAGGGGTTGCTGCCTGTGTTCTCCTCTAGAATTCTGATGGATTCCTGTCTCACATCTATGTCTTTCAACCATTTGGGTCTATTTTTATGTATGGTGAAAGGAATGGTCCAGTTTCATTCTTCTGCATGTGGCTGCCCAATTTTCCCCACACCATTTGTTGAAGAGATTATCTTTTTTTCCATTAGATACTCTTTCCTGGGTTCTCTATTCTGTTCCACTGATCAGTGGGTCTTTTTTTGTGCCATTACCATACTGTCTTGATGATTATAGCTTTGTAATAGATCTTGAAGTCCAGGATTGTGATGCCACCAGCTCTGGTCTTCGTTTTCAACAGTCCTTTGACTATTTGGGGTCTTTTCTGGTTCCATACAAATTGTTCCATTATTTGTTCCAGTTCTGTTAAAAACCTTGATGGTATTTTGATAGGGATTGCATTCAATGTATAGATTGCTCTAGGTACCATAAAAATTTTAAAAATATGTATTTCCAATTCATGAAAATGAAACATTTTTCCTTTTTTTGTGTGTCTTCCCCAATTTCTTTACTGAGTGTTCTATAGTTTTCTGAGTACAGATCCTTTGCCTCTTGGGCTAGGTTTATTCCTAATTATCTTATGATTTGGGGTGTAACTGTAAGTGGGATCAACTCCTTAATTTCTCTTTTTTCTGTCTCATTGTTAGTAGAAATGCAACTCACTTCTGTGCACTGATTTTATATCTTGCCACTTTACTGAATTCCTGTATGAGTTCTAGTGATTTTAGGATGGAGTCTTTTGGGTTTTCCACATAGAGTATCATGTCATCTGCAAAGAGTGGGAGTTTGACTTCTTCCTTGCCAATTTGGATGCCTTTTATTTCTTTTTGTTGTCTGATTGCTGAGGCTAGGACTTCTAGCCTTCACCACCTTTAGCCTTCACCATTAGCCTTCACCACTGAACCACAGTGGTGATTGTGGATACCCCCGCCATGTTTCTGACCTTAGGAGAAAAGTTCTCAGTGTTTCTCCATTAAGAATGATATTTCTTGGGGCGCCTGGGTGGCTCAGTGGGTTAAAGCCTCTGCCTTTGGCTCAGGTCATGATCTCAGGGTCCTGGGATCGAGCCCCACGTTGGGCTCTCTGCCCAGCAGGTAGCCTGCTTTCTCTTCTCTCTCTGCCTGCCTCTCTGCCTACTTGTGATCTCGATCTCTCTGTGTTAAATAAATAAAATCTTTAAAAAAAAAAAAAAGAATGATATTTCTTGTGGGCTTTTCATAGATGGCTTTTATATTGAGGTATGTGCCCTCTATCCCTACACTGTGAAGAGTTTTAATCAAGAAAACATGCCATACCTTGTCAAATGCTTTTTCCGCATCTACTGAGAGGAACATACGGTTCTTGTCCTTTTACTTATGTACTGTATCTCACTGACTGATTTCCAGATATTGAGCAAACCTTGCAGCCCAAGAATAAATCCACCTTGGTCATGGTAAATAATCTTTTTAATGTACTGTTGGAACCTATTGGCTCATATCTTGGTGAGAATTTTTGCATCCATGTTCATCAGGGATATTGGTCTGTAATTCTTCTTGGTGAGGTCTTTGTCTGGTTTTGGGATCAAAGTAATGTTGGCCTCATAGAAAGAGTCTGGAAGTTTTCCTCCCATTTCAATTTTCTGAAACACCTTCAGAAGAATAGGTATTAATTCTTCTTTAAATGTTTGGTAGAAGTCCCCTCAGAAGCCACTTGGCCCTGGGCTCTTGCTTTGTGGGAGTTTTTTGATTACTGCTTCAATTTCCTTGCTGGTTATGAGTCAGTTCAGGTTTTCTATTTCTTCCTTATTCCGTTTAGGTAGTTTGTAAGTCTCTAGGGATGCATCCATTTCTTCCAGATTGCCTCATTTGTTG
Organism: Taxidea taxus jeffersonii; assembly: GCA_003697995.1. Taxonomy (NCBI): domain Eukaryota; kingdom Metazoa; phylum Chordata; class Mammalia; order Carnivora; family Mustelidae; genus Taxidea; species Taxidea taxus. The sequence goes on along the minus strand of ML108163.1, from coordinate 76,664 downwards.
GCATATAGTTTCAATACTATGTCCTTATAATTGTTTTTATTTCTTCAGTGTTGGTTTTGATCTCTCCTCTTTCATTCATGAACTTATTTGTTTGGGTCCTTTCTCTTTTCTCTTTGATTAGTCTAGCCAGGTGTTTATCTATTTATTAATTCTTTCAAAGAAAGAGCTCCCAGCTTTCATTGGTCTGTTTAGTGTTCTTCCGGTTTCCATTCATTGATTTCTGCTCTTACCTTTATTGTTCCTCTTCTCTTCTCTTGTCCTGGGCTTAGGCTTTATTTGCTCTTTTTCCTCCAGCTCCTTTAGGTACAAGGTTAGGTTGCATATCTGAGAATTTTCTTCTTTCTTGAGAAGGTATCTTTGGGTCTAAAATGAGTTTCTTGTAAACAGCATATCGATGTGTCTTGTTTTTTTATCCACTGTATTGCCTGTAAGGTGACTATTACTGTATATTGTCTCTGTTCCTTTCAGGTCTACTACTTTTAGGCTCTCTCTTTGCATAGAGGACCCCCTTCAATATTTCCAGGAATATTTCCTCTAAGCTGGTTTGGTGTTTACAAGTGCTTTTAGTTTTTGTTTGTTCTGGAATCTTTTTATCTCTCCTTCTATTTTCAAGGACAGCCTAGCTGGATATAGTATTCTTGGCTGCATATTTTTCTCATTTCGTGCTCTGAATATATCATGCCAGTTCTTTCTGGCCTGCCAGGTCTCTGTGGATAAGTCTGCTGCCACTCTAATATTTCTAACCTTGTAGGTTCCAGATCTCTTGTCCTGGGCTGCTTTCAGGATTTTTTTTATCTCTGAGATTTATTAAGTTTCACTATTATATGTTGGGGTATTGATCTATTTTTATTGACTCTGTGGGGGGATTCTCTGTGCTTTCTGGATATTGATGCCTGTTTCCTTCCCCAGATTAGGGAAGTTCTCTGCTATAATTTGCACCAATATACCTTCTGCCTCTCTCTCTCTCTCTTTCCACTTCTTTTGGGATCCCAATTATTCTAATATTGTTTTGCTTTATGGTATCACTTATCTTTCAAATTCTCCCCTCGTGGTCCAGTAGTTGTTTGTATCTTTCTCCATTCCTTTATTCTCCATCATTTGTTCCTCTATATCACTAATTCTCTCTTCTGCCTCATTTATCCTAGCAGTTAGAGACTCTATTTTATTATTGCATCTCATTTATAGCCTTTTTATTTTGACAAGGTTAGATTTTAGTTGTTTTATTTCTCCAGAAAAGGATTCTCTAGTGTCTTCTATGCTTTTCTCAAGCGCAGCTAGTATCTTTATATCATTACTCTGAACTCTAGTCCCAACATCTTATTTATGTAGATACTCATTAGGTCCCTGGCAGTCAGTCCTGCCTCTTGTTCTGTTTTTTGAGGTGAGTTTTACATGTTGTCATTTTTACAGAAAGTGGTCACTTTTGTATTCACAGAGTTTCAATTATTGTTTTTTTCTAAGATCTCCAGTTGAGTTCACAGGTGTTCAGAGTGATTTAAAAGCTATCTAGCTGAATTCTTGGGATCAGACAAAATTAAGGTTTCCTACTCCCCCACTATTTTGCATTCTGTTTTTATATTCTTTAAAACAGATATTTCCTAGAATATCTTTTCAAGCCCAAATATAACCATATTTTTATAAACATGCTAAGATTTGACAGGAAATCAAAATAATTTTCAAGATTCACTAAATTATCTGAGTCAAAAAGGTAAGAATACATCCCATTAGTAACAACATTTTTTTAACTTAGGGAACAGGAAAGATTCGCTGTGAAATGAGGAATATTAATGTAGGAAAGCATCATATAATGATGGATAAAGTCATATATCCTGTAAGTACTGTAAGTGGGCTTTTGATAGTGTTCTATTTGTTAAATGTGCTTGAAAGATAATGTATCTAAAGTTCAAATTCAATTGCTTTTCCAGCCAAGGAATTTTTTAGAATCAAAGCACCCGTTTATTCATAATATTTCATTAATCTCTTTAGAGACTAAATAAACAATTAGATTTAAAAATAAATTTAAAACAATGTTATAAACACATATTTTCCCCTCTTTTTTCCCTGGAAATAATAATTGTTATAATATCATGTTGGTGACTCAGTAGACACCATTGTTATCATTAAATCAAAATGAAACATATTCTGACTTGAAACATCATTGCAAGAAACAAAGCAATAAGCTTCACCAAGAACACTAATGAGCTTTTACCAGAAATATAAAACAATATCCTGAGTATTTCTATTAATTAACACATTGAACCAATCAAATCTTAAATATGGTAAATAATGATTAACAGAACGTGTCTTTCTTTCCCACTATAGCTTAATTAGAGTTCTATAAATTTTGTTTTGGAAATATTAATGAATTGTCTCATAACACCTCTATCAAAAAATTAATTGGTTCTCTTCCACCTAATAAAAATGTGAAATAATAATACTTTCTTTTAACAGTGCCTTGTTAAAAATAAGAGAATATTAGATAAGATGTTTTCAAAATACTAATTAGGCTGTCATCCAGTTTTGAATGTAGAGTTATAAATACCTTCCCTCAAACATCACTCATTACACTCTTCATTTCCAGAATGGCATAGTTACCTACCTTTTGGAGCTACCCACCCTAACCTAAGCTCCTTATTGGCAGGGAGTACATCTTAACACTTTTTTATAGATCTCTCAGTGCTTAGTACATGAACATACCTATAATGACCCTTTAAAATCACCTATGTAAAAAAGGCACAAAATAAAGTCAATCATAAAACAACATTCAGCAATAAAATATATATTCAATAATTATTTACTGAATGGGGTATACAGTGTACAAAAGCAACAGAAGTAACAACAATATAACCTATTACCCACACTGATAATATAACCTACAAATTTTATACTTGAGTTCTGAAGTAATGAAGTTATTATTCCCACATCACATAAATGAAATAATCCACATACTTAAACTAGGCTGTATTAATGGCCCTAGGATATCTTCATTTAGTCATTCAGCAAGTGCTCTGAGCACCTGCAATGTACTATATGACTTCACAGTCCAAGATAAAAACAAATCCCTGTAGATTTTAACAGGAATCAAGGTAATTCTCCTACATCTCCTAGATCAGCTCTGTATCCCACATCTCTCTCATTTCCTTGCTCCATTTCTGGACAAAATAATCAGGCCCCTGGAAGCTTCCAGATTAAAGGAATTCAGTATTAGATAGACTTACCTACTTTTCCATGAGTGCTCAGCAATAGTCACCCTTCCAGACCAAGTAGTCACAGAGATTCACTGTTGCCAAAGCTACGTTACCATCCCAAGTACCTTAGGCTCCTAAACAAATCTAAAGATCAGATACCATAACACCTTTAGGCTCTAACGTAGCTCTGGAGTCTCAGCTTTCCCTAGTTTGTTCAAGATTCCAAGGTTGGATTTTGCTTTGGTACCTGCATCTTGATTTTCTAACAGTTCTTTATCTCAGGGTCTGAAGCCATGTTTCAGGCCTCTGCTGAATAGCAAAATTTGGCTTCAAGATATCATATCCCTTCATGATAATAACCCATCCTGAATTTCCTGTATGCCCTGTCTGATTTGTGCTAGCTCCATTTGAAAACTTAGTATCAACAACACTGTAAAAACAACTAGAGTGTCATACCTTTTGATTACTCTCTTACCTATTCAGTTTAATTTCCAAAGTCAGCATCTACAGCCAAATCTATGCTTAGTCTCCAAAGAGACTAAGTCTCTATTAAGTCCCAGACTTAACAACTTGAGTCAACAGCTGTGTTGCCAAGAGAAACCTTGTCATTTGACCTGAAATGTGATATGCTCTGCTTTATGCTATGAAATACTTTTTTTATTTTATTTTATTTATTTATTTGACAGAGAGAGATCACAAGGAGGCAAAGAGGCAGGCAGAGAGAGGGGTGGGGAAGCAGGCTCCCTGCTGAGCAGAGAGCCTGATGTGGGGCTCAATCCCAGGACCCTGAGATCATAACCTGAGCCAAAGGCAGAGATTAACCCACTGAGCCAACCAGGCACCCCGAAATACTTTTTTTTTAAGATTTTATTTATTTGTCAGAAAAAGAAAGAGACAGATGAGCACACAAGCAGGGAGAGCAGCAGGCAGAAGGAGAAGCAGATTCCCTGCTGAGTAAGGAGCCTGATGTGAGACTCAATCCCAGGACCCTGGGATCATGACCTGAGCTGAAGTTAAACACTTAACCGACTAAGCTACCCAGGCATCCCTACACTACAAAACATTTAGGAGTCTATAGCACTCTTAAGCCTCTAGAACTCAAAATATCTCCAGTTCAGAAGATAAACCAACAAACAAAAATTAACTAAGTACCTCCTACTTCTAGGCCTAATTATCAAAGATCTTTCAGATCATGAAGAAGAAATTCCTTCCCTCAAGGACCTCAGTCCAGTAGGGTTAAGTTAATAGTCAGAACACTTTAGGAACACATATAACCTAGAATGGGAAAAAAGGAAACCAAAAAAAAATTTTCACTTGCCTACTGTGTATCAAAGACACAGTCAATACAATTGCTTAGTATCTTTATTTCTTCATAAAACAGCCTAGCTATCTTCTAAAGTCTGCTGCAGAATTAAGAAAATATTGAAGACACAAGGATTTATGTCTCTAGTATGCTTACCTATCTATTTCCATTTAATCAGATAGGAATTAAATTCTTTCAAGACTTTTCCAAATCTGACATTACCTCAGCTTCATTTTCTTAGTATTTCCCTACCCACTTTAAATCTCAAATTATTTCTGTAGCAGTGTGGTAAAATGTCAAAGAGAAAATTAAAAATACAAAAATATGTTACTATCTGTTAGTTCACAGAGAAAAGCAGGGGGTTAGAGTTAAATTTTTCAGTTCAAGGGTTACTTACGTTTTATATTTTTATACATATGATACCTTTTGTTACTGCTTTTATTGACTTTAAAAATTTAGGATAGTAGTAAGTTTGACTACAATAGTGATAACTATTAATATTTTATAATATCTTTTTACATTATTAGCATAATCCTAAGAATCATATATGATTCAACAAGTCTCTTATCAAATTATATGAAAGTAAACCAAGGCTCAAAATGCCTAATCTATTCAAAGACCAGAATTTGAAAAGGAGTTAAAATGAATAACCTCTAAAGCCTTTCTGAGTCCTAACACTTTATGACTATAATGTTTGCCTTAAGCCCCTGCTTAGCCTTTGCCACTCAGTACTAAAAATGGCATATCGATGTTAACTATGTGCTATTTTTCTTGCATTGGAAATACTCACTTTGTGGCATTTAGCTTAAATTAATTTGTATCTGGTCTGAGAGAGTAAACATAAAACTGATCAGAAAAGAGTATAAAAACACTGTCTTCTGTTCCTTCTATTAAAACAAAACAAAACAAAACAAAACCTTTGCTTATGTCCAAGTTCATACACTTCAAAAGAACAAAGCCTAGTTCCCTATAATTAAATACCAATAAATTATAGATAAGACCACAGCAGTGTTACAATAGCAAAGCAAACTTTACCATATGCTTTGAAACATAAGACTTAAGACTGTTAACCTATTTGTCATAAGATTATTTAATAGCTTATCTTTGTGTTCTGTCCCTCTCAGACTATACAGTTAAGAACCAAGTTGTATCTCAGAAGTTATGTAATTATAACTGTAAAAATTAAGAGAAACATTTCTTCATTCCTAATCATCTTTCTTTTACCAAGTGAATGGAAGAAAACAAATTGTTAGGTCTTCTTGTTCACACCTCAAAAACTTAGACAAAATTATTCTCTATCTTTAAAATATTTTAGCTCTCTCATTTTATATTAGGAAATAATACTTCTACTTTATCCTTGGTCAGATGATATCTATCCATTTCCTATGACCCACGAATTATCATAAACTTTTTGCTGACTTCAAAGCTTCAATATTTTTAACTATAAGTTTTTAAAGAAATTAATTTACATTTGGATAGCCCTATATCATTTGCAAATCTTTTCCATGTAAGCTACCAAATTCATATTCAAAATAATCCTGGAAATCTTTTTTTTTTTTAAGATTTTATTTATTTATTTATTTGACAGACAGAGATCACAAGTAGGCAGAGAGGCAGGCGGAGAGAGAGGGAGAAGCAGGCTCCCTGCTGAGCAGAGAGCCCAATGCGGGGCTCGATCCCAGGACCCTGGGATCATGACCTGAGCCGAAGGCAGAGGCTTTAATCCGCTGAGCCACCCAGGTGCCCTAATCCTGGAAATCTTAAAGTTCTTAATTTTCTTGGTAAGGAAATTGAGGCTGAAAGAAGATACCTCTTGTCTGAAGGCATTTGAATCCTGAAGTTAAATCCAGGTAATTCATACTAATTCCAATGCTCTTCCCACCATACCACAGCAATCAGATAAATAGGACAGGACATTATTATAAGAAATAAATCCCAAAGAATGCTAAGACTCCTTGTGCCACAATTTAACAATTTGTCCATGTGAAAACAAGTGAGATTAACAAATCATAACCCTTACTCCTAGACAAGGTATAAAAAGTCACTGTACTTTCCCATAAGATGGACTACATTTTCTTCTCTGAGAGAAAATGAATAACTTGTGCAAATTCCCTGTTTAAAGATCTACTGCCATTTTTCATGTTTGATATGTCTGTCTCCACAAACAGATTAAGAACAAACTTGTCCCCTAGTTTTCCAAGTAAGGAAGGAAAAAAAGGTGTCACTAAACCTCACAATTTCTGCCATAGGGAAAGTTATATGAAGGGTATAAAGGGTCAGAACACTTCCACTTTTTGTTTGAACAGTCATTTGCTGGTATCTATAGATGCCTGAACAGTTAGGAGGTAAAACTTCTATTGCCCAACCGACAATTTTTTTTTTAAGGTTTTATTTATTTGAGAAAGAGAGCATGAGAGGGGTGAGAGGCCGAGGGAGAAGCCGTCTCCCTGCTGAGCAGAGGGCCCAATGTGGGACTTGATCCTGGGACTCCAGGATCATGACCTGAGCCGAAGGCAGTTGCTTAACCAACTGAGCCACCCAGGTGCCCCCTACCTACAATTTTTGAGCTAACTAGGCTAGTTCTGAGTACAAGGACTTTTTAAACAATTGAAGATTCCTACCTTTAGGTGGAGGTATAGAAAAGTACAGGTACTGTTTGTATTCCACTGGTCAAGAAATAAAGGTTGGGAGAAATCCTTTTGAAAGTTTTCTGTTCCCTAATACACTGAAATTTTCATCTCACTGTGATGGAAAGAATCAGAGCACATCTAGTCCAGACAAAAGCAGTACCAGCATCCCTAAAGTTGTCAGTCCCTAGAACAAATATGATTCAACATTAACCCACAGAATAAAGAGTTAATAGGCCAGAAAATACTTCAGTAATCCAAATACAACTTGGAATAAAATTGCTAATTAAAAGTGGTTTAAATACAGCATTCAAAACAAGTACCTTAGAGGTTTTACAAATTAAAATTCTGATGGATTATGAACAAAGGAGATTGAAATTTTTAGCAAAAAATTAGTAAAGAAAAATACTTAAAAGTATAAGCTTTTACTAAAAAATTAGTAAAGAAAGATACTTAAAAGTATACGCTTCTGGCCTCATATTCAAATTCATCATTTTTTCTAGTTCTTTTATTGACATTAAGATATTTATCCATTTCCACAGTCACCTAAGAAACAGATCATTTTCATCTCTTGTTTCACCTCTGTCAAACATTGTAGAACTAAACAACCATTTGTCTTTACCTTTCTAAGCAATCAAGTTCCGTCACTTCTGTATAGATTAGTTATAAATGCCTTCATAGGTTTCTTAGGATTGGGTTTCTACTCATCTCAGAACACCCTACTAGAACTTAATACTCTAAGTATGCTTTTTATATTATTTGTTCATTTTTGGTCAGTTTTAATGTTTTGTTTGTTTCCTCCACACAGGAACTACCCCCACTTTCTGAACTCTGACCCTAATATAGTCCCTTTCTTATTTTCCTCTAACAAATCTGATCATTCGTTTTACTTTTATTTTCTTGGCTTTCCTTCCTTAAATTCTCTTATGTGAACATATTCTAAGTTGCCATTCTAAGTAACTGCTTTTCTCTCCATTAACCCCTCATGATAATGGGTTGTACATGCTAACATGCATTAATTTAACTTCCTAAATTAGAAATTATCCTACTTCTATAAAGAAACAAATCAGTTCATTTAAGTTGTTTTGCCTAACAATTTGGATGGCTTGTAATTGATATGTAATTTAATGTTTAATTAAAATGCTAAAATACTAGGTTATCCCAATTATACAACTTTTTTCTTCATTGACATTCTTTACAATAAAATGTAAGAACATACCTTTATGGTATCATGCTAGGCACGAAGGATATAGCAACTGAGAAAATAGCCTGATGCCTATAATTTAACCACTACCAATGAATCCATCTACTTAAAGTTAGAAGTTCAACTCTCAGAAAAAAACATAGGAGAGGAAAAGACATAGGAATTAGGATTTTGCAATAAAGATGAAGCAATTTATCAATTAAGCACTTTCTTGCTTTTTATTTTAAAACAAGCCTGGAAATCATCTTTATCACTAAAAAAATGCCCAGTTTTCTCAACAATAATGGGGAAGGAAGGAAAGAAAGAAAGAGCGAGCAAGCAAGCACATGTGGAAATACTAAAGATCAAAACCACAGGAATCCTCAATCTAATTTCAGCAGTCAGCAAACTAGGGCCCCACAAATTGGTCATCTATTTTAATAGTTTTACTGGAACATGGCCACACCAATTTGTTTATGTATTTTTTATGCTTACTTTTGAGATATGATGGCAGGGTTGTGTACTAGCAACAGAGCCTGTATTGTCCACAAGTTTAAAATATGTACCATGTGGCCCTATAAGAAAAAATTTGCCAACCCCTACCGTAACTGATTGGGTATCTACTCTCAAAACCAAATAATGAATTTTAAAAATAGCTAAATTTTAATACACTTGAAAAGTTCAATAATTTTATATAACAGCTTAAGACACAAAGACATGCTTATACTATTTAATTACTATACGTCTATAGCACTTAATTACTAGGATTTATCCCCACTAGGAAATTGCTGCCTCAATCTAGATTTTTCATATGTAAAATGGTGATGATAACAATAATTATTATCATAAATTATTGCAATAAAATGTGGTTTTCATAAAAATTAAACAAGGATTAAATAAGATGTAAAGAGTTAAGATTCAAGAGTTTATTATGACTGGCACATAAAATTTACTCAACAGAAAAAAAAAGTAATAGAACTTCTACTTCTAGCTATGGCAGAATAACTGGTATCTGATTACCTCCTTCACCATATACAACTATGAAACTAAAGCAACAGATAAAAGAGTATCTGTTTTCAGACACTGAACATAAGAGGCAGCCCAGGATTGAGATCCCTAAGAAAAGTAAAATACATAGTAAGCCCCACAACAGCCAAGGCTTTCTGCCCAGAAGCATGTTCCAAACTACCCTACAGGGAGGTAGAGCCCAAGCAGAGCTAAGTGGCCTCAATGAGCTCAAGATGCAGATATACAGAGATTAGGGACACTATTGTGGATGGAATTTGAAGTTTCGGCAAATTTGGCAGGCACAGGGTGAGATTCTATGAGATCTGGCACACTATAGTACTAGAAGGCTTGGGTTAAACTGTTATTTCAGAAATTACAGTGTTGTACTATTTAGGAGTCTTAACCATTCAGAGTAGAGCAAACTCACTCAATGCTCCAGGCATTTATATAAGTTCCCAGAAAGGCTACTATTTAGTACATTTACTCTAGACTTGTATAACAAAACTATAAAAAGATCAAGCTGACAAAAAGACATCCATTATACAATACAGTATGCAATAAAAATTATACAATATATAATTGTACAATAATAATTACCTGGAAATTCAAAGGCATAAGAAAACAGGACTCATAAGAATAGAAAAATGAGGGGCACCTCGATGGATGGCTCAGTCAGTTAAGCGGCTGCCTTTGGCTCAAGTCATGATCCCAGGGTCCTGGGATCAAACTCTGCATTAGGATCCCTGCTCAGGAGAGAGCCTCCTTCTCCCTCTCCCTCTGCCTGCTTGTGCTCTCTATCCCTCTGTCAAATAAATAAATAAAATCTTTTTTAAAAAAATAGAAAAACTGAATACAGAAAGGAGCACACAAAAACTTTAAATCAGCTATTATAAATATGTTTAAGACTTAAAGGGAAGGGGCACCTGGGTGACTCAGTAGGTTAAGCATCTGCCTTCAGCTCAGGTCATGATCTTAGAGTCCCAGAATCAAGCCCCACTTCAGGTTCCCTGCTCAGCGGAGAGTCTGCTTCTCCTTCTTCCACTCCCCCTGCTCATGCTCTCCTGAAAATAGGACAATGAGTTAACAGAGAACAGCAACATAACAATAAGAGTATTTTTTAAAAAGCAGAAGGATTTCCAGTTTAAGATGGAAGGTATAAAGACCTGGAAAGAGTGACACTACCACTAATAGAAAAAAGGGGAAGAAAAAAAACCTGTTAAGCACCAAATTATTGACTCCTCCTGAACCCATCAGGGAACTAAGGCCATATGTCAAACAACAATACGAAAAAATACAGACACCTAGGGAAAGAAACAGGACCTGAGCTTTTCCTAACGTGGAACAGATGCCACTGAACACCATATAAACCACCAAGAAGATTAAACTAGAAATTACAGATGAACTACTAAAGGCTGACTGGGGGCTATCAAGAGAGTGTGAAATCCTGGGGACCACAAACATGAGTGGGGGAAGGCTGCACACTGCAACATTGTGATTATAATAAGAAATATATATTTGTTCTTCCCCTTTCCTGACAGAGTTCCTAAAACCCTCCCCCTTTCCTGGCAGAGCTCCTAAAACCTTGTAAATGATGAGAGGGATAAAGGTGTTTTCTGTTATTCATAGCAAATGCCTTTCAACCACACCTGAGAAATCCTGATAACCTAAGGATGGGTCAATACCCATCCGTGCCAGGAAAGGATGGGAAAGGTTGGTTTTCCTGGCAACCTGGGTTGCCAACCAAGTGATTAGACATTTGGAATTTTCAGCCCCAAACCTCTCACTTAAACGTTGGCGAACGTTGGAGAAGGTAGCACTTGGAGAGAACATGGAAACCCCACGGCTCTTCCCACATAACTTGGTCTTCATAAATCTTCCATCTGAACTATATCCTTTTAGAGTAAACCAGTAATCTAGTAAGTAAACTATCCTCCTAAACTCCGTGAGCTGCTCTAGCAAACTAATTGAACCTAAAGAGGAAGAATTGAGAATCTCTGATTTCTGGGGGTTTGGTCAGAAGCACAGGTAACAACCAGGGCTTGCAAATGGCACCTGAAGTGGAAAGGGAGCAGTCTTAAAGGACTAAACCCCTAATTGGTGGGATCTGATGCTAACTCCAGGTAAATAATGTCAGAACTGAGTTAAATTGCAGGACATCCCGCTGATGTCACAGAACTATTTGGTGGGTGGAAAATCCACAGATAAGGTATCAGAAGTGTTCTGAAGTTAAGTGTTCTGAGTGCAAGTACAATGTTGAAAGTAGAGGACACATACAGAAGTGTGCTTTTCCTTTACACACACCTTCTTGCATGCTCTTCCTCCTGGAACCCCACTAGGAACAGAAAAGCTGAGGGAGAATTCTAAGCAAATTATGCCATTGCTGGCTAAGAAAGAACAGTAAACAGTGCTGAATCTCTATCCAGAACAATCTAGCTTACCTCCCTTAAAAAATAAAACTTTTATCTGCAAACCTGTACTTGAGGGCACTAGTACAATTCCATTCAGCCTAGGTGAGAAACTTTGACCATAATCATTTGGTTATCATCCTGAGGCAAAATCTTTAATATGTAGGAAGAGGTACATCAAAACTTCATGGAAACTCACTGCAGCTGTGAAAGGGAAACATGGCGGGGGCCGGGGGGATGAAGAGATTGCTCTACCCTCGGAAGAAAAGTAGGAATTCACAATGGTCTCAACATTACAACTGAAAGAGGGACAAGTACTTGAGAAGGCCATAATCTCAATATCCAGCTTCAAAACACTTACCTAAAATAGAGACTTGATAATAACATGATTCGATAGTAGGAGAGTGTAGGCATACTTACATGAACACATATATATAAATACATATACATATACTACCAAACACATATATGTACATAAAAATCTTATTGTTCCTACTTCACATTAGTCTAAACCCCCTGAGTCCTTAATTTCCTCATTAGGTCACACATATTGTAGTTGGCATAGAGACTTTTTAAAAAAAAATTTTATTATTAGAAGTATAGTTGAAATACAATGCTGTATTAGTTTCAAGTACACAAAATAATGATTTCATATTTCTATACATTATGCAATGCTCAACATAATAAACATAGTTACCATCTGTCACCATATGACATTATTAAAATATTACTGACTATATTCCCTATGCTCTGATTTTCATCTCAGCAACTTATTTCATAACTAGAAATTCATAGCCCATAATCCCCTTCACCAATTTTTGCTCATCCCCCCCACCCCACTGCCTCTGGCAACCACCAATTTGTTCCCTGTATTTAATAGTCTATTTCGGTTTTTTGTTTGTTTCTTAGTTTGTTTTTCAGATTCCACAAATAAGTAAAACTGTATAATTTTTCTTTCTCTTATCTCACTTAGCCTATACCCATGAGGTCCATGTTGTCACAAATGGCAAGATCTCATTCTTTTTTATGGCTGAGTAATATTCCATCATCTGTGTGTGATACGTCTTCTGTATCCATTCATCTAGTAATAGACACTTAAGTTGCTTCCATATCCAAGCAATATGACAATTGGAATTAGTCTTTTCATTTACTTTGAGAAATACCCAGAACTTGAATCACTGGACCATATGGTATTTCCATTTGTAATTTCTTGAGGAACCTCCATACTGTTTTTATACTGGCTACACCAATTTACATTCCCAAAAACAGTGCACAAGAGTTCCCTTTTCTCCTCCACACCCTCACCAACACTTATTTCTTGTCTTTCTGCTATTAAACATTCTGACTGGTGTGAGGTGGTATTTCATTGTGGGTTTGATCTGCATTTCCCTGATGATTACTGATGTTGAATATCTTTTCATATGTCTGCTGGCCATTTGTATGTCTTCTTTGGAAAAAATGTCAATTCAGGTCTTCTGCCCATTTTTTAATTGAATTGTTGTGTTTGGATTTTCTTTGGGAGGGAGTGAATTGTAGGATTTCTTTATATATCTTGCACATTAATGCCTTATTGGATATATCATTTGTAAACATTCTCTCCCATTCTGTAAGTTGCCTTTTTATTTTGCTAATGGTTTTTATTGCTGTGCAAAAGCATTCTATTTTGGTGTAGTCCCAAAAGTTTGTTTTTGCTTGTTTCACCTGCCTGAAAATACCTATCCATAAATATGTTGCTAAGGCCAATGTCCAAGAGGTCAACGCCTATGTTTTCTTTTAGGAGTATGATGGTCTCAGGTCTTACATGTAGGGCTCCAATCCATTTTGAGTTTATTTTTGTGTATGGTGCAAGAAAGCAGTCCAGTTTCATTCTCTTGCAGAGAGCTGCCCAGTTTTCCTAGCACCATTTATAGAAAAAATGTCTTTTCCCCATTGTATATCCTTGCCTCCTCTGTCATAGTTTAACTGACCACATAAGCATGAATATATATCTGGGCTCTCAATTCTATCCCATTGATCTAAGTATCTATTTTTGTGTCAGCACTATTATTATTTTGCTTACTATAGCTTTGTAGTATAACTTGAAATCGGAGATTGTGATAACTCCAGCTTTTTTTTCCTCAAGGCTATTTAAAGTCCTTGGTGGTTCCATAAAAAAATTTTAGCATTGTTTCTTGAGTTCTGTGAAAAATTCCATTGGTATTTTGATAGGGATTGCACCAAATAGGTAGATTATTTTGGATAGTTTGGACATTTTGACAGTATTACTTATTTCAATCCATGAGCATGGTATATCTATTTTTTATGTCATCTTCAATTTCTCTCGTCAATGTTTAGTTTTTACTTTACAATCTTCCATGTACTTGGTTAAATTTATGCCTAGGTACTTTATTCTTTTTGGTGCAAATATAAATGGGATTATTTTCTTAATTTCTTTCTCCTACTTTGTTATTTGTACATAGAAATGCAAAAGATTCCTAAGAAAGAAAGAAGAAAGAAAGAAAGAAAGAAAGAGCGAGCAAGCAGGCATGGAACACATTTCTGTGCATTCTACAACTTCATTAAATTCAATTATTGTTCTAATAGTTTCTTGGTAGAGTCTTTTGGGTTTTCTATATACAATTATCATTTCATCAGCAAATGGTGGTAGTTTTACTTATTCCTTTCCAGTTTAGACCGCTTTTTATTTTTTTCTTGTCTGATTGCTATGGCTAGGACTTCCAGTACTATGTTGCATAAAAGCAGTAAGAGTGGACATCCTTATATTATTCCTGATCTAAAGGAAATCTTTCAGCTTTTCACCACTGAGTATGATGGTAGTTGTGGGTTTGTCATATAAGGCCTTTATTACATAAAGCTATGTTCCCTCTAAACACACTTTGTTGAGAGTTTTTATCATGAATGGATGTTAAATTGTGCCAAATGTTTTTTCTGCATCTATTGAGATGATCATATAGTTTTTACCTTCATTTTGTTTTTTGGGGTTTTTTTTAAGATTTTATTTATTTATTTGACAGACAGAGATCACAAGTAGGCAGAGAGGCAGGCAGAGAGAGAAGGGGGAGCAGGCTCACTGGTAATCAGAGAGCCCAATGCGGGGCTCGATCCCAGGACCCTGGGATCGTGACCTGAGCCAAAGACAGAGGCTTTAACCCACTGAACCACCCAGGCGCCCCTATCTTAATTTTGTTAATGGGAACTATCACATTAATTGACTCGTGGATACTGAATCATCGTGGCTGGAATAAATCCCACTTGATCATGGTGAATGATTCTTTTAATGTATTGTTGAATTTGGCTTGCTAATATTTTAAGTTAATATTTTAAGTTCTTTTGCATCTACGTTCATCAGAAATATTAGCCTGTAGTTTTCTTAGTGTCTTTGTCTGGTTTTGGCATGAGGACTATGCTGCTGTCATAGAGGGAACTTGGAAGAACAGGTATTAACACTTTTTAATGTTTGGTAGAATTCAACTGTGTAGCCATCTGGTCCTAGACTATGTTCATTGAGAGTTTTTTGATTACTGATTCAATTCTGTTACTAGTAATAGGTCTGTTCAAATTTTTTATTTCTTCCTCGTTCAGTTTTAGAAGGCTATGTGTTTCTAGGAATTTAACCACTATGCCAATTTGTTGGCATATACTTTTTCATAGTAATCTTTTAAGCTCCTTTGTATAACTGTGGTATGGGTTGTTACTTCCCTTTCATTTCTGGTTTCATTTGAGTCCTTTCTCTTTTCCTTAATGAGTTTGTCTAAAGGTTTATCTATTTTGTTTATTTTTTCAAATAACCAGCTCTTAGTTTCATTTATCTGTTCTATTGGTTTTTAGTCTCTATTTCCTTTATCTTCACACTGATCTTTATTATTCCTTTCCTTCTACTAAATTCTGACTTTGTTCTTTTTCTAGTTCCTTTAGGTGTAAGTTTAGATTGTTTCAGATTTTTCTTGTTTCTTGAAGCAAAGAATTAATAAGATTCTGATTTAGAACTTGCACCCTCTTGGGGCACCTGGGTGACTCAGTCGGTTAGGCATCTGCCTTCAGCTCAGGTCATGATCCCAGGGGTTCTGGGATCAAGCCCCACATTGGGCTCCCTGCTCAATGGAGAGTCTAATTCTTCCTCCCCCTGCTCATGTATGTCTCTCTTTCTCGCTCTCAAATAAATAAAATATTTAAAAAAAAAAAAAGAAAGAACTTGCACCCTCTCAATTTCTAAGTTCTAAACCATATTTATATACAGAAAGAGGTATATTTAAGTATAATTCAAAATTATTTTGCCCTGGGGGGAGGTAGGGAACAGGATCATATAATGTCACCAAATATTTTAGAAGCCGACTGGATTTCAGATATAAACTAGGAATTCTACTTCATCATTTAAAAAGCAAAGCAAAACAAAACAAAGCCAAAAAACCCACAACTAATGCCACAGGAATCTTCCCAGGGTCATACAACTAAATAATGACAAGAGTCAGAACTGAAACCCAAATTTATTCAGTTTTTTAGTTGATGAATACAAAAACCAAACTTGCTAGCTCATTAGAAAAAAATTTTTTTTAAGTTTAGGATCAAAGGGAAAAACAAAAAAGCTAGTAGTATTTAAGTTCCATTAACATATTAACATTAGTTTCCTATATCCTACAAAGCAGAAATTCCTTCCTAACTTTAAATATAGTAAACCTGAATTATGTGTCACTTTAAACATATTAATAGTAACTACTACCATAACCGCAACATTGATTTTTTTGTATGGAGACAAACCAGAATTTCAGAAAATAAAAGAAATTTGGCAAGCAGTATTCAAGCTAAATAACCTTAGAAAACATATTTAATCTCTATATTTATGTTTATATATAAAGTACATCAAGCAAGGCCTAAGGGTTATATGTAAGTGATAAATCACTAAATCCTACACCTGAAACCAGTATTACCCTCTATGTTAACTAGAGTTTAAATAAAAACTTGAAACAAAAAAAAAAGCAAGGCCAAAGAACAAGAAGTAGTTTTCCAAATTTGTGACTCACATTATGCAACCAACTTATTCAAAATTATCAGTTGCGTAATCACACAGAATTATCTGGATTCTGTAATCATTACATTTATTTTGTTCATGAACAAGGGAAGGTTTTCACCTAAAGTTACTTAATTTTGAAAGGTCAAACACCAGCATTATATCTCTTGTTAGTTGCTTCTAAGAAGTGACTTTTATTATAAATGGCATATCTAAGTTAAACACAGTAAGAAAGAGCATAACAAAAAACACATGTATTCTATACCAGTTTAGCAGATTTCTTTTGTCAAGACACCAAATTCACTAAGAAAACTGTCAAGTCCAGATAAAAGCAAACTATGATGTGACCTATGATGTTCAAAATACTACTCTTTTCCAAAAATGCCCATTGTCATCAAAGGAAGGACTCTCAGTTCACAGTTAGGTAATTTGCCTAAAACAGTTATATATTTCAGTATGAAAGAGAAGTATAATCAAACAAGTACACAACAGCCATAAAAGATCAGCAAATGGAATGCACAATGTATTTATTTATGTATTTATTAAAGTTTTTTTATTTATTTGACAGAGAGAGAGAGAGATCACAAGTAGACAGGCAGAGAAAGAGAGGGAAGCAGGCTTCTTGCTGAGCAGAGAACCCAATGCAGGGCTCAATCTTAGGACCCTGAGATTATGACCTGAGCGTAAAAGCAGAGGCCCAACCCACTGAGCCACCCAGGTGCCCCGACAATGTATTTTTCATAAAAAAAACTAAACTCTTTTAAACTGTGACTGCTGCAGTTAACTGCGTTTTTATGAATGGACATGGATATTGGCATATAATAACCCTCTCCTTGTGGTAATTCATTTTAAAACCTTTCTAATACCCCCTTATATTCCTCCCCATTTTACAGAAAAATCATCCAACACAAAAACTAACTAAAACTAGTAAATTCTACTTACTACGCAAAATTTTGCTGTAAAATTTGAGGAAAATATTTAATATACATGCCAAAGAATAACATTTTCCAATAATTTAAATTGTTAAAAAAATTCTTGGCTTACAATTATATTAGCACTTGTAAAGTAGTAACTTATAATTATCAATCTAGATTTAACTGTAGCATACTAAAAACAAAACAAAATGCTTTTCTTTTTTTTTTTTTTTTTTGGTATCCTTACTTGTACCAAGAAGAATTTCAAATCCAAGTGTATACAAATTGGGATAGAGAGCCATAAATTAAACATGAACTCTTAAATACAAAAAAATAATAGTAAGGTTAAAGTAGAACCAGAAATAAGGCTAAAAATATACCATTAGTGTAAACCCATTTGTGTATGTTTTAATAAATGTATGCAGGAGAAGACATACATAAATAAATCCAGCTACCAGCATATGTATAAAATGTTTGTTTTTTTGTTTTTTGTTTTTTAAGATTTTATTTTTATTTATTTATTTGACAGACAGAAATACAGACAGAAGTAGGCAGAGAGACAGGCAGAGAGAGAGGGGGAAGCAGGCTCACTGAGAGCAGAGAGCCCAACACGGGGCTCAATCCCAGGACCATGGGATCATGACCTGAGCCGACGGCAGAGGCTTTAACCCATGGAGCCACCCAGGCACCCCTAAAATGTTTTTTTAAAAAGTCACACTATGGGGCGCCTGGGTGGCTCCGTGGGTTAAAGCCTCTGCCTTTAGCTCAGGTCATGATCCCAGGGTCCTGGGATTGAGCCCCGAATCGGGCTCTCTGCTCAGCACGGAGCCTGCTTCCTCCTCTCTCTCTCTTTCTCTCTCTGCCTGCCTCTCTGCCTACTTGTGATCTCTGCCTGGCAAATAAATAAATAAATAAAATCTTTTAAAAAATAAAAATAAAAAATAAAAAGTCATACTAGAAATTTAGTGATTATCTTTAATGAAAAGGACAAGAGCCTGAGGTCAAGAAATATCTTTCATTTTGGGCCACCTGGGTGGCTCCGTTGTTAAGTGTCTGCCTTCAGCTCAGGTCATGATCCCAGGGTACTGGGATCCCCTGGGCCCCCTGCTCGGCAGGAAGCCTGCTTCTCTCTCTCCCACTATTCCTGCTTGTGTTCCTGTTCTTTCTATCTCTCTCTGTCAAATAAATAAAATAAAATCTTAAATCTTTCATTTTAAACACTTCTATGCTATTCTGAATATATCATGTATATATCCTGTAATTCTTCAAATACAAATAAGTCATAAAGTACTAAGTAGACTATAAGAAAAGAAGCATTAGAGTGCCACAGCAACAAAATTAAGGCTCAAGGATATGGAAAGCATGGAAGATTAAATAGTACTAAACATCCTCTTAGGTGGGAGAATGTGATATTTTTATAGGAAATGGAGTACAGCAGTGAGCAGAAAGGATAAATCGCTATTTACCATACTAAAATGTTGAATCTGTGATCAAAAGAAGTCACCCTAAGTAAAATACTACTAATCCTAATTCCTCCTATTCCTTACTTTCAACCATTGGTTAGCTTTAGGATTTAAAAAAGCCACACACAGAGTCTTAAGCCCTACATAAATAAAATAAAAGGGGAGGGCTATTAGCGGTGCCCAAAATGAATTTTTTTTAATGAATTTTAGTCATTCTCAGTACATTTAGACAAGTAAATGAATGTATGAAGTTTTTCTATAAAGCTAACTTTATTGAATATAGAGGACAGCTTATTCTGTGATTTTGTCCTTCCTACTTCTTTGATATTAGAATGTCCTTTTTTAAAATTATTATTTTTAGAGAGAAAGAGAGAGAAGAGGGGAGGAGCAGAGGGAGAGGGAGAGAATCTTAAGCAGGCTCCACACCAAGCACAGAGCCCCACATGGGGCTCATCTCACAACCCTGACATCATGATCTGAGCCAAAATCAAGAGTCACACACTTAACCAAATGAGCCACCAAGAAACCCCAGATGTTCTTTCATGATATAATGGTGATAGCTGATAACACTTGGGGTTTTGTTTAGCTTAGATAAATAAAAAGTTGGCACCTCTTTGTCCTTTTTCTAATACATTTTACTAGTCCATGAAATCCAAAAATTTAGGAACCATTATGGTAAATACTAAGGATAGCTATTTTTGAGCCCAAAATAAGGTTTAAATCTCCTTGTAATTAATAAGTAATCAGATTTATATAGAGATAACTATTTATTTCCCTGGAGGTATAAAGATGAATAGGAACTTCAGAAATCATTAGGAAATCATTAAGAATAATTGTTCATGACCTCTGAAAACTTCAAATGGAAGATGCAATTATTTTATTCACCAAGTACCTACTGTGTATCTACAATGACAGTAATGTAAAACATTAAGATAATAAAAACTTACTATGGTCTCATTTAAACTCTGAATAGCAAAACCAATGGTTTATCAGTGGACAAGAAAATCACACTAGAAATTACCAGCATTTGATATCAGAAAGAGTCATACACAAGACCAGTGAAGAGAAGTGCAAGCAGTTACGGGACACCTGGATGGCTCAGTTGGTTAAGCAGCTGCCTTCGGCTCAGGTCATGATCTCAGGGTCCTGGGATCGAGTCCCACATCGGGCTCCTTGCTCAGCAGGGAGCCTGCTTCTCCCTCTGCCTCTGCCTGCCACTCTCTCTGCCTGTGCTCGTTCGCTCTCTCTCCCTCTCTCTCTGACAAATAAATAAATAAAATCTTTTAAAAAATAAATACATAAATAAATAAATAAAAAGAAGTGTAAGCAGTCAAGCAAATTACTGAGATGAGATGGCAAAAGAAATAAAAAACTAGCCATGAGGTCTACATTTCAGAAGCAAAAGTCCTTTCTCTACAAAGAGACAGTGATGAATTCCATAGGTTACCTATTACTGGAATCAAAGTACTAAAGAAACTATTTTTGATCATCAGAATCAGAAACAAATAAATATTGAAACCGAAAAATATAAATAATAATATAACAACTAGGTTCATTACTAGCTTAGGACTGCTTAACATTTCCTTTAAACCAGAAAGAGGGGAGTCCTACTCAAAGGTCTGGCTGAACTTTCAAATGAGCAGTAAAAAGTGTCAGATGAAAAATTTAGAGAGCTAAAAGGAAAAGGGGCAAAGTCATTTAAAAGAAATCTACTATTAGAAATAATACATGGGGCACCTGGGTGGCTCAGTGGGTTAAAGCCTCTGCCTTCAGCTCGGGTCATGATCTCAGGGTCAGGATCGAGCTCCAAATTGGGCTCTCTGCTCATCAGGGAGCCTGCTTCCTCCTCTCTCTCTCTCTCTCTGCCTGCCTCTCTGCCTACTTGTGATTTCTGTCTGTCAATAAAAATCTTTAAAAAAAAAAAAAGAGAGAGAAATAATACAGAAAGAATTCTATTTCTCCACCTCTGTAACAAAAATGAAACCAACGGTAAAGAATTAGGTACATATATAATAAACCCACTATGTTGCAAACACTACACATTTAGTATGAGGTTTAAAGTATATCTTAATTCACTATGTCCAAAATTAGCCATGCTAGATGTTACACCCTATATTATTCTTTACAATTATATTTCTAGCAATCAAGAAACTAAGTTCATGGGAGCCTGGGTGGCTCAGTGGGTTAAGCAGCTGCCTTCGGCTCAGGTCATGATCCCAGGGTCCTGGGATTGAGTCCTGCAACAGGCTCTCTGCTTTGGTGGGGAGCCTGCTTCCCTCTCTCTCTCTGCCTGCCTCTCTGCCTACTAGTGTTCTCTGTCTGTCAAATAAATAAATAAAACTTAAAAAAAAAAAAAAACTAAATTCATGAGTCTTATAATTAAATAATTGTTATTCATAGGTCTAGGGCTTCGCATACTGTTTGAAAAAAAGTTCTTCATGGATTATATACTTAAATCAATAAAATCCCTGGAAAAAAAAAAATTTTTATCTGTGCTTCACTACTGAAAGCTGTCAACATCCTTATCCCCAGAACTTGTTATCTTACATGGCAAAAGGGAGCTTGCAAATGTAATTAAGATTATGGACCATGAGATAGATTATCCTGGTTTAACTGGGTTGGCCCAATACAATCATTTGAATCCTTAAAAGAACCCTTCTCAGGTGTTTTCAAAGAAAGGGAACAGGACAGATGGCAGTGTAAGAAGGACTAGACCCAGTATCATTGGTTTTAAAGATGAAAAAAGGTAGCCATGAGCCAAAGAAAGTAGGTAGTCAGCCACTAGAACCTGGAGAAGAGCAAGGGATCATCAGATTCTCTCCTACAGCCTCTGGAAAGAATGCAGCCCTGCTGACACCTCAGTTTTACTTCAGTGATTCCATGTTAAACCTCTGACCTACAGAACTATAAGATAACAAATTTTTATTGCTTAAGCAATCTAGTTTGTGGTACTTGGTTACAGAAACAGAAAAACTAATGCAGTATATATTCTGTAAATAACTTTACGTTTACAAATGCAGGTATTAATTTCAATTTACTCAGCCCAAGTTTAGAAACAATACGCAAACACACACAAAAGAAATAATACACCAACATACATACAGATGAAAACACTCAACTAAAAATAAGATAACCTATATCCCAGTTTCAGTCTGACAACTAAGTATCTGTATGACTTTGAGTAAACTATTTCTTCACCATTTGGACACCAATTTCCCCATCGATAAAATGAAATCTAATAAAGTAATGATTATGAAGTAAATCAAAACAGCAATTATAGTCAGTATTATCTTGGATTCAAGAAGCCTCGGAATTAAACAGAATATATATATATAGCTACTAAGTCAAGATTATATTAATGAAACTAGCACTACCTTTTTAAGTCTATAACAATGAATTCTATATTAAATGATATGAGCAATTAAAAGAAAAATGACATAATATGTAACAAAGCCCTTAAAAAGAAGAACCACATTTCAAGGCTGAAAAAACAACAAAGACTTCTTCAAAGAAGTGTATGATATAAGAATATATGGGTCTGAGAAGTATCATTATCTAAAGCACAGACAGTAAAATCAGAGTGTTTATCACTCTGACACCTTTTCTCTCATTGTTCAAATTAGAGAATTGCACAGAAAAATTATCTTTGATCTTCAGAGACTGATCTTCATATTTTCTTCACTCTGTTTCAGTACTTTTTGTATAATAACAAGGTATTTATGTCATCTCTTAAATTCTGAGCGTACATACTATCATAATGCTACAGTTCCTCACGAAGCTATAAGCCATCAGTCTTATACAGTGATGCTAATACCTCATGATAAAGATTACCAAAACTCAACTAGAAACCTTTCCCACTTTAGTTTGAGAGATTTCATTTAAGGGGGGAAAATGTCACTTTTTCAGAGTTGTAAAGAGAAAATATTTCTACTATGAAATTTAAAAATAACTTTTCAAATGAATTACTACACTATGCCTAAAATAATGAGTATCTACTAATGACTATCAAATGTTTCTGGCAGATAGTAATTAGTGCCATTTATTTAAAGTTCCAGCCAGATCGAAGAAACATTTTCACACCACAATGAGAATCAAGGGCAAAAGAAAATTCCAAATCAAAATTTGGAAATCCACAACTATTAGATATATTAATAACTCAAATAACTAAAAAATAACTGTTTTAAGGAATTTAAGCCATACATAATTCTAAAGTAGCACATGCTTTTAAAAGTCAAGATTTTTTTTAAATTAACATATAATGTATTATTTGTTTAAGGGGTATAGCTCTGTGAATCCTCAGTCTTACACAATTCACGGCACTCATCATAGCACATACCCTCCCCAATGTCCATAACCAGCCACCTTATCCTTCCCGTCCCCCAAACCTACCAGCAACCCTCAGTTTGTTTCCTGAGATTAAAAGTCCCTGGCCCCATCTTGTTTCATTTGATCCCTCCTTACCCCCCACAACCACCTGCCCTGCCTCTCAAAGTCCTCATATCAGAGGGATCATATGATAAATGTCCTTCTCTGACTTTTCGCTGAGCATAATAGCCTCTAGTTCCAGCCACGTCATGGCAAATGGCAGGATTTGGGGTCTTTTTGATGGTGCACAGTATTCCATTGTATGTATATGTGTGTATACATACATATATATACATATACATATATACATATAACTGTGTGTATATACACACAAACATATATATACATACACATACATAAATACATATACCACATTTTCTTTATCCATTTATCTATATTGATAGACATCTAGGGTCTTTCCATAGTTTGGCTATTGTGGACATTGCTGCTATAAACATCCAGGTACATGTGCCCCTTCAGATCACTACATTTGTATCTTTAGGGTAAACACCCAGTAGTGTGATTGCTGGGTCATAGGGTAGCTCTATTTTCAACTTTTTGAGGAACCTCCATACTGTTCTCCAGAGTGGTTGCACCAGCTTGCATTCCCACCAACAGTGTAGAAGGGTTCCCTTCTCCACATCCTCACCAACACCCATCGTTTCCTGATTTGTTCATTTTAGCCATTCTGACTGGTGTGAGGAGGTATCTCACTGTGGTTTTGATTTGTATTCCTGATGCCAAGTGATATGGAGCACTTTTCCATGTCTGTTGGCCATTTTTATGTCTTCTTTGCAGAAATATCTGTTCATGTCTTCTGCCCATTTCTTGACTGGATTATTGTTCCTCGGGTGTTGAGTTTGAGAAGTTCTTTATGGATCTGGGATACTAGCCCTTTATATGATATGTCATCTGCATATATCTTCTCCCATTGTGTCTGTTGTCTTTTGTTTTTGTTTACTGTTTCCTTTGCTGTGCAAAAGCTTTCAATCTTGATGAAGTCCCAATAGTTCTTTTTGCCCTTGCTTCCCTTGCCTTTGGTGATGTTCCTAGGAAGAAGTTGCTGTGGCTGAGGTCAAAGAGGTTGCTGCCTGCGTTCTCAAGAATTTTGATGGATTCCTGTCTCACATTGAGGTCTTTCATCTATTTTGAGTCTGTTTTTGTGTGGTATAAGGAAGTGGTCCAGTTTCATTCCTCTGCATGTGGCTGTCCAATTTTCCCAACACCATTTGTTGAAGAGGCTGTCTTTTTTCCATTGGACATTCTTTCCTGCTTTGTCGAAGATTAGTTGACCATAAAGTTGAGGGTCCATTTCTGGACTCTCTATTCTGTTCCATTGATCTATGTGTCTGTTTTTGTGTCAGTACCATACTATCTTGATGATGACAGCTTTGTGATAGAGCTTGAAGTCTGGAATTCTGATGCCACCAACTTTGGTTTTCTTTTTCAACATTCCTCTGGCTATTTGGGGTCTTTTCTGGTTCCATATAAATTTTAGGATTATTTGTTCCATTTCTTTGAAAAAAGTGGATGGTATTTTGATAGGGATTGCATTAAATGTGTAGATTGCTTTAGGTAGCATAGACATTTTCACCCTATTTGTTCTTCTAATCCATGAGGACAGATGTTTTTCCATTTCTTTGTGTCTTCCTCAATTTCTTTCATGAGTACTTTATAGTTTTCTGAAATACAGATTCTTTGCCTCTTTGGTTAGGTCTATTCCTAAATATCTTATGGTTTTGGGTGCAATTGTAAATGGGATTGACTCCTTAATTTCTTTTTCTTCTGTCTTGCTGTTGTTGTATAGAAATGCAACTGATTTCTGTGCACTGACTTTTTAAACTATTTTTATTAACATATAATTATATTAACATATAATTTTATTAACATGTAATATGTATTATTTGCCCCAGGGGTACAGGTCTGTGAATCATCATGCTTACACATTTCACAGCACTCACCATGTGCATTGATTTTATATCCTGACAAAAAGTCAAGATAATTTTTGATGACAGCTTCATTTATACATTTAACTTACAGAATCCAGTGGATTCAGAAGAGAACATATAATGTGACAGGGAGACCTCAATTACCTTACTTTTTTTTCTTTTTATCAAATTTTTATTTAAATTCTAGTTAGTTAATATACAGTACAATGTTGGCTTCGGGAACAGAATTTAGTGACTCATCACTTACATACAACACCCAGCGCTCATCAAAACCAGTGCCCTCTGTAATCCCCATCACCCATTTGGCCCATTCCCCCACCAACCTCCCTCCATCAGCCCTCAGTTTATTCTGTCTTTAAGGATCTCTTATGTTTTGTTTCCCTCTCTCTCTTTTCCCCCCTCCCATAAGTTCATCCATTCTGTTTCTTAAATTCCACATACGAGTGAAATCATATGGTATTTGTTTTTCTCTGACTGACTTACTTCACTTAGCATAATATACTCTAGTTCCACCCATGTCATTGTGAATGGCAAGATTTCATTCTTTTTGATGACCGAGTAATATTCTATTGTGTATATATTCCACATCTTCTTTATCCATTCATCAGTTGATGGACATTTGGGCTCTCTCCATAGTTTGGCTATTGTTGATAGTAATAGGTATTTGCTAGTTGCTCAGCTACCTCTCTTGTAATTTAATGCTTTGGTCTTATTCATGAGAAAACATGGAGACGTTGAGAACAAAATATATACTACCTTCAAACACTGTAGTATGTTTACCTTGTGATTTAACATTTTAAAAAAGTATCTTCTTTTCCCTAGAATACTTCCCTTAGAAATTCTCATAATTCTGCCAATACAACTGAAGACAAATTTCTAAAGATATAATTTATATAAGCAGCCATTCTATCTATAAAGGGTCTAGCATCTAAGTCATTGTTCACTTAAGTCAGTGTTGACTTGCCTTTTATTTTAAAGTGGTAATTATAAGTTACTTTGTATTAAGCCATCATTTTATCATTATATTCTTGACAAAGCTTGGGGAAACATTTTAATATCTTAGTACTCATTAAAATTATCAACTTGTTTTTTAATTAGAACATGTAAAAATGCTGAAGTAGAAGTCTTTGTATATACTAGCACCCAAAGATGCTATTATAATTGCCATGAAAGAACATCAATTTAAAAAGGCAATGAAATAAAACATATGTCTGTAAATCTTCAATGAATTCAGAGGCACCTGGGTGGTTCACTCAGATAGGCATCGCTCTCTGGTTCAAGTCATGATCTCAGGGTCCTGGGATCAAGCCCCTTATCAGGTTCCCTACTCAGCGGGGAGCCCGCTTCTTTCACTCCCTTGACCCCTGCTTGTGCTCGCTCTCTCTCAAATAAGTAAAAAAAAATTTTTTAATTCTTCAATGAATTCAACATTTAGTGTTCAATATTTAGTATAAGACCATATAAACAGACTATTAAAATTAATTTTTAAATGAAGGAATTTATAATTCAGAGCCAAAAGTTAGGCTTAAGCTAATCTCTCAAAATCAGTTGATGTGAATATAAACTAGTTTCATTTCATTTTCTAGACCAGAATACATACCTAAGAAGGAATATCTAGTGGGATTATTTAGGTATTTCTAATTATGTCCTTCCATTTCCATTGCTTTTTTGCAAGCCTTACACATAAAATATTCTGACTTCGAAAAATATTTTGCTCTGAACTTCCTATCAAGATGGCATAGTGAGTTTATATTTAGACTCACCCCATCACAACTCCAAACACATGGTAATAACAAAGGAGAAAAGAAGAAAATTGCTGGAACGCTGGAGGGGTAGCAGGGATGGGGGTGAATTTAGCTGGCCTTAAAAAAAGAATATATATAGGGGCGCCTGGGTGGCTCAGTGGGTTAGAGCTTCTGCCTTCTGCTCGGGTCATGATTTCAGGTCCTGGGATCGAGCCCCACATCGGGCTCTCTGCTCAGCGGGGAGCCTGCTTCCCTTCCTCCCTCTCTGCCTGCCTCTCTGCCTACTTGTGATCTCTGTCAAATAAATAAATAAATAAAATCTTAAAAAAAAAAAAA